>VVHJ01003845.1:4095-24485 GCA_015107715.1 Tylochromis polylepis | reverse complement strand
TTAACCCCCCCCCCCCAACTCAACTCAAGCCAGCTGACCTAAAGACTGGCAGGCCAGTGGACAGTTAGCCTTTTGTAGCATTGTGTGTGTGCGTGTTTGTGTATGTTTGAGCAGCAAAGCCACCAGAGAGTGTCGGTTAGTTGCCGGGTCGAGCAGAAAAGCGGTTGGGCAGTTTAGCCAGCTGCTGGGGGAGCGACCCTCAGCTCTCCTGGTCAGTGAAACCTTGCCAGATGGAGCCATTTCAAAACAATGAGACTTCCTGGCTGTGGTTGAAAAATAGAGGATGGTTGCTCAGAGGGCACAGAAAGTGTAACTTTAACTAAATTATTATTTTCAGTACGTTTAGATGTTCTTAGGGTCTACTCGGTCAATTGGAAACTTTTTTGGATTCACTGTGAAGGCTTACTTTTCAATTTCAGGTTTGATTCTCCTGCCTTCCCTGACATCATCCTGCTAATCTTTTATCTTTCTCTCTCTTTTTCTATACCCCTCACACACATTTGGTCTCTTCCTACTTCTCTCCAGACAGCAACAGGCTGGGGTGTCTTGGGACTACTCCGCATAGGAGTAACCAAGCCTGGTTAATGAGGCGTGTGATTGGTCTCCTCCCTCCAGGACAAGGCCAGTCTTTGGAGGACATGATCGATCATGACAGGAGCACAATGGCAGACTGGTGTCAGAGGGGTGGCATGGGTGCACATGGACCCCCAGCAGCAACACTCAGGCCCCCAACTCAACTGTGCATAAATAATTATACAAATACACACAAGGAAGGAAACAGAGCAATGCTTCTGGATCTATGCAAAGATGTAAAATGGAATAGAGGATCATAGAGGATCAGTATTGTGTGCTGCAATAAGGGCATCTGAAAATATTTTGGTTCAATTTTAATCTCAAAAGTTTCAAAAAATATCAGAGAAATCCTTAAAAGACTTTTTTTAGCAGATGGTAGAAGACTAAAGAGACGTATTTTCAAAATATTAAGTTCTTTGTAAATCTATTTTTTTAAAGTTAGAACAACGACTTTAATTTATCAATTTTTGTGTTCTTTAAAACTACTCAGAATTTTATTGTTGCAAATATTTGGAAAATACATGAAAGCTTGGTTCTATCATTAAGAGAAGGGAGGTATTTTTGTGACATCGTTTAAGGATTGTTAACTTTGTAAAACCTTACTGCTGTTATAAATGACCGAGAGGAGAATTCTGCTAAGTGAAGTTTATACCAAGTTTGTTGGTTGAAATATAATCAGCTGTGCTCTGTGAATGTGGTCTTTGTTACTG
The DNA here is from genome assembly GCA_015107715.1 of Tylochromis polylepis. NCBI lineage: Eukaryota > Metazoa > Chordata > Actinopteri > Cichliformes > Cichlidae > Tylochromis > Tylochromis polylepis. The sequence continues at coordinate 23,202 of VVHJ01003845.1, read as the reverse complement.
TTTGTTTGGTTGCTTGTGTATGTGAACATGCTGGAAGCTTCAGGAACCACTGAAATCCACAGAAAGTGCAAATTTTAGTCACAAACTCAATTATATGCTCATCCATGTTTCTTTGGTTTTCTGTCTTTTACAGTAAGGCATCGGCAAAGCTACTAGACAGGGTTTTTTTCCAAGATGGACGAGCTGTTGGAGATGGGTTTCAAAGACCACCGGCTGAACCAGAGACGTACTTCTACAGCCTGGAGCACTTTGTTGATAAGCTGGTGCAGCTGGCTGAATGGATGTAATGTGACTTCAGAGTGAGGAAGGGAAAGAAGTGAATAATAATGCAATAGGTCTGTGAATTAATTTGATTTTAAAACATAATTTAAAGAGAAAAACTAAAACAAAACTACAAACAGGAGTTTTTTGTTTCTTGATGAACATTCATGAGTGGTTCTGCTAACATTGCCTGTAATTCATCTATATCGATTTGATGCATTTGACCATAGATACACTGTTGGAAATTATAAATATAGCAGCTAACTTTTGTTATCCCTGCCTGGGCAATAGAGCTTTATGGTGCTGGTCAAAAGGAGCAGGAAGTGAAGTCTGGACAGGTCAAACGTGTCTATTCCAGCTCATCTTTAACTCTCTATATGACTAATGTAGCTTCTTCTTCAGTGCTGAAAAGAAAAAACAGTTTTGCCAAATATGAAGTCGAGACTGCCAAATATCAAGCACTTACAAACAGCATAGTGCTGTGTGAATGTGTGAATGAGGCAAGTTGTATAAAGCGCTTTGAGCACTCAGGTAGAGTAGAAAAGCACTATATAAGAACCAGTCCATTTACCATCTCTCTTCTTTCATGTCAACATTTCTGTCCTTTACTTCATTACAAAACACCTGCAGTTCTTTATTTTTCCTCCAAAAAGCCTTGACCCAGTATACTGCATCTGTGTGTGTGAGGGCTTGCAATTCTCAATTTTTCACTTCCACATTTTGGAGCCTTTTCGGAGTTTGCGTTGCATCTCTGTGTGTTTTCTCCCGCTGTTCCTTCTCTTCCTGCATTTGTCTTCCTAGACATCTTTGCAGTACTTCCTTATACAGTCCTTTCAGTTTTTGATTGTTTTTTCTCTCAGTATCTTGATCCTTACACCACATCTTTGTGTTTAGTTGCTCCTACAGTTTCTTCTCCTCCTGCTTACATAAATTGTTTTATTTTGTGTTGTTCGTTTATTCCAAGTGTTTATTTTCTCTCCCTTTCTCTGTACTACTTCTCCAGTTGACGTTTCTCTTAATAAATCCATTTCATCCTTTCTTCATTTCTGGAGATGCTTTTCTCTCTCTTTTTAAAAAATTTTTATAAATTCAGGAGTGGCACCTCCTGGGCTCAGCTTTGGTTCAGCCAGTATGAATGATCAAATACCCCAGCAATGTCACTTGTGATGTTTGGCATACCACTCCAGTGAAGCGGGCAAGCATATTCTGTCTGTATTGGTAGGCTCTTCTCTGAGACCCTGCCAAGAAATGATGCAATAAATGTTTGTTACTGTGGTGAAATACTCTACGCAGCAAAACAAAACAAATACATACAAAAACATTTACTCCATGTAACAAACAGGTTTAATCTTAATATCTGTTTAACTTTGCAGCATACTGAAATCATATGCATAGTTGTATTAAAATTAAAATTGAATTTTCCATTTTTTGAGTTATTGAATAGTAATAGCAGTAGTAGGACAAGCAAAATTTCACAAATTATATCTTTCAGGGATGCTTATGTCTAATTAAGAGAAGTAAAGGATTCCTAGTTCCCCTGCAGTTCTCTTCTTTGTCTGTCTGTAGATGCTACACCTACTCAACACAAATTAATCAAACTAGTCTAGTTTAATATCAGAAAGTGCATTTTTTTTCCCTTCTATGTCCAACGGATCTACGGGATCAGTACAAATTAAATGAAATTATAAAACAACACAAACTGATACAGGTAAATTTGTTGCGACTTGGTGATAATGTGACACAACGTACAGCAGAATCTTCACTTTTAACTCCTACAAGATATTAAGTTTATGATTAGTTCACATCTAAAGTGTCAGCTCTTCAACCCTGCTTCTGCGTACCAGTCTTCTTTTTTTTAAATGTTCCAATAAATAAATCCACAGAAATTATTCAGGAAAACAAGCTCCAAAGTAGAAATACATGTTTTCAGATCTTTATGAATCTTTCTTAGTATTTTGATTTTTTTTTCTAGTTTACATTTTGTTTTTTATTGAATGAATTATCAATGAAGTTATAGTTTTAACGTTGCTCTGTATTATCTTTGCAAAATTATTAGTAGAGTAGCATTGCAATATATAGTTTAACAACAATATAGATAGATAGATAGATAGATAGATAGATAGATAGATAGATAGATAGATAGATAGATAGATAGATAGATAGATAGATAGATAGATAGATGGTGGTGGAGCGAGGGGGGAACCACTTTAGAGAAAAGAATTCAAGTATAAGTGAAGATGATTTTCTATTGCATTTGAAACCTAACAGATCTGAGTATAAATTTGTGTCCTTCACCTAAAATGCTCGCTTGTTCAGGAAAGTGCCTCCACTTGAAGGACAACAGAGGTTTCATGTGAAGCACCCTGTGTGTTCCTTTGAAGTAGCCCTCATTTGTGCAGCACTTGTGAGCCTCCTGAAGTAACTCGTGTTCAACATCTAAAAAAATTAAAAATCAAGTTCTCATAGGTGTAAAAGGCAGAGTCTTATATAGAATCATTAGGAGCTGATTGCAGCTGCGTTCTTAAGTAGGACCCAGGTGTATTACACTTTACCAATTTTCTGTGATGACTCTTGAGGTTTCACAGCAGCCAAACAAACAGGGAAAAGAGCCTTGGCATCTTTTAGAAGACTGGATCATAATCATCACTCGTGTGAGGGAGCTGAGGATAGTATAACACAAAAACACTGGCAGAAGAAAAGAAAGTGCCCATGGAAAAAGCTGTAGTGACACAAATTTAGATATTGATTTCTGATTGCTCCTCAGTGTATCCTTCACATTCCTTCAAAAAAAAATACACTAATTTGTGCACTTATATTATATGGAAATAATAGAATTGTAGAAGTAATAGGGATATTAGTCACTGCTACTTAGTAGATTATTAATTGTCCTTAACACAGATGTGTTTTAGTTCCTAGAAGATAAATATGTCATTACATAATTTTATAATGCAGAGCACAATCAGAGAAGACAGCTGGTGAGAGCAAAAGGAAAGCAGTCCTGTTGTTGTGCTTCTGGTTTAAGCTTCTTTGATGCTGCACTGGCTTTAGGAGCCTAGTTACTGTGTTCAGCTTCTTCCAGATTTACAGTTCTCCCTTAATCTGTACAGGGATCCGTGCAGCCTTGTTGACCAGAGATTACTGCCCACAAAACAATCCAAAGTCACCCATGAAAACAAGCATCCAGCAGGCATTGTTTTGAGCTTGATGTCATGCAATAATAAATGTGAGTGTTTATAGGCGGTTATAGAGGAGATGTGGCGATGCTCAGTTATGATGAAAAAGGTGAGGGGGGGGGGGAACATTTTGATTTCTTTGGATGTTTTGGATGTGTCGACTAATTGCCCCGAGTGGACTAATGAATGGCATAGTGAGTCTAATTAGCTTACACCACTCATGGGCCTGGCGTACTGGGCGAGAAAAATTGAATCAAAGCTGTAGGAATACGTCATTGTAGTTATGTCTCATATGGTGCTAATGGGAACAGTTCACACTCAGAAGACCCAGCCAAAATATTTCACACGTTAGCGATGCCCCTTTTTACCACTTTACGCTAGAGGGGGAAAAACAGCTTATTAAAACATATTGAATTATTTTATGTATTATTTTCTGGTTTTAGGCGACTGTTTCAGTAAACCCGAAGGAAAAATGTGTGTAATTCAAGCATTTGAAAAAAAAAAGAGTTTACTTTAACAAGCTCACATAATGGCATGTTTACTCCATCCACTTAATGCAGCGCCGGTCTATTTTTAATCAAACAAAAGGGAGAAGCAGCATCCGAGCATTGGCCAATTGTTCCACTGTGCGCCTTGAAAGAGTGACACGTGCAACACAACATAGATAAGGAGAGAGAGAGGGGAGGGCTAGTGTGCGTGCGTGTGTGTGAGCGCGCTTAAAGATAGCCTCTGGGGATATTTGAGTGGCACACACTCCTCCAGCCTGTTTAGGGAAACTCCCCTTTCAGCACCCTGGACAGAGGCAGCGCTGACCGCCAATTATTTCTGCTGAAGTAAGGTTGCAGGGTGCAGGCTCACTTTCCCACCTCTCATTTAAGTGGTATCGACACAACATTAAAGATCAACTTGATGAATATTCAAAGTTTCAGTTCCCGCTGGCTGACGAAGGGGGAAAGGTCCACGGAAGTTCTTTTTAACTTTTTTGACGAAATTCATCCAGAGTCGAACAAACCTCAGCTTCATCTCCAGAGGATAAGCCGCCAGGACAGTGCGGGGTTTTGAATCCACATACTCAGTGTCACTTTAGAAGTTCTGTTGTTGTTGCTGCCCAATCAGAGACGTGAGTCTTCGTTTTGGAGCATCTTCAAAATGTTGCTTGAACACCCGGGATCAAGCTGTCAAAACACCGGGAATTTCTCCCGGTACAATTCTGGCCAAGGTAAGAAAACAGCCTGCATGTTTTTACAACTGATACAAATTAAGCATCGGGTTTGGAGAAACTGAGCTATCAAATACAGTTTAATTTGGCACCGTGGGGTCTGTGAATTGGTCACGGTGCTGTGCGGCACAGCAGGACTGAAAATTGATTTAAGTGATCTGTAACAAGCATGAAACAGTCGCTGTAACGAGGAAAGCAAAGGCACTCCAGAAAAATGCTAAATATGTGCAAACCTGTTTAGGTATTTTTATTATAAATAAATAAATCAATAAGACATTTATGTTACTGCATTAAAAAAAAAGTTGCAGGAAGACCGCTAGGCAACCCACGGTGGTGCATATGGACTGTTTAGAGACGCCTCTTCTGCATTGCGTGTGGGAGACGTTATGAATCCGTAATGAGCCTTCATTGTTGGAGACTCACAGGAACAGATGTTATGCGCGTGCTGTCATGCTCTCCCCGTATCCGCTTCCTGCGCCATGCGCACGGGGAGAGCACCGGGCCCGCTGTGGCAATAGCAGCCTCCGTGAGGACGCACGACAGACTGCCAACAAGCACGAAGTCGCTCCCACCAGCGGACCCAGCAACACGACACATGCTCAGCAGGTGTCACACCTGCCCCGACAGGTGCGACACCTGAGGCCGCTACTGGGGGCTGGTTATGAAAAAATTTAGGCTTGAAAATGTTAGTGGATTGTAGTGTAGAAATGTTATTTAGTGTCCAGAAAAGTCTCATGTTCGTTGCTTCTTCATTTCGCTAGCTTGTGGAATAATTTTGTAGCAGTAGTCACTTGACTTATGTTATCTGAAATAAAGAATCATTGAAATCTTAAAATATTTTTCAATCCGATTTCCACCACATTTTTACATTTTTATTTTCATTTAATATATATATATATATATAAAACTAACGTTGCAACCTTTTTCCTAACTGACTGGCCACTTCTCTGATAGTTATTTTATGGCTTTGTTGCCACATTACTGTCGGCTCACCCCCTCAAAAGTGAGCGATCAATATGACATAAATATTATTACAAAGCTGAAAAGTAAGAGGGGCACACATGAACCCCACACCTTTCTCCAAAACGTCGTTCATATACTTCTGAAATACAGGCAAATGGGACATTGATTTTAGATTCATCAGCGGGTCCTGGCGGTTGTGGCACTACCCGAGATTTCCCCAGGCGCTCTTTTGTGCCAAAGATCAGTGTCAATAAAATTCATTGGGGTGCTGGCCCGATCAACATGTTATTGAACAGCCGATCTCTCCCCTGAATAAACACTTGTCTTCGAGCACACACTCAACATGACATGGAGATTGCGTATGCGTGCGCAGTTGTGCATGTGTTCGTGAATTTGTAAGATATTTAAAATTAATGTAAAAATCTGACCGATCGGAAGAATGCAAAAAGAAAGCATTCATGTAATCATACAGTTTACTGCATTATTAGTAATAATAATAATAATAATGAAATAGATGGAATTGCTTTAGTCAAAAGCTATTAAGTTGTCTTTTACGTATAATACTTATTATTTAGAAGAACATTAACCAATAAATACATAAATAAATAAGTAACATCAGAAAATTTAATTAATTGGAAAGAACACAAAAACTTAGTGAAAAAATAAAAGCTGAGACTTACCTATACTTACCTTTTCTAGGCATGTTCCCCTATGGTTGTTGTATGTGATCAGGTTGCACAGGCAGGGGTTTATTTTGTTGTTGTTGTTGTTTTGTTTGTTTTGGGGGGGGTTGGTATGTTGTTTTTTGTTGTTGTTGTTGTTTTGTTCTGTTTTTTGCAGTTGTAACAGTTGAAATAGTTAAATCATTACAATTATCCAGTGAAAAAAAAGTTGCCAGGTGTTTCAGTATTTACGGTATTTTTATGTGTAAAACAAAAATATAAGTGTGTAAAGAAGAGATCAATCAAACGTTATTGCCACAATATCGTTCAGTGTTCGATGAATATTTTTCATGGGAAAATATATGACTATCTATCATCTAGACAAACAGATTTTATTTCATTAAAAGCAAGTAAGCGCTTTTTTCGATATTCTCTCTTCATGTTTGAAAAGTAATAGGCTACAACATTATAGTGCCTCACTAAGCACTGAAGAGCTATTAGCTTCTCCCCTCACCTCCTGTTTATTCGGATGCGGGGTAAAGTACTCAGTAGGTGATGTTAATCCGTCTCCCTGTCGCCTAGGAAACGGCGCAGCGTAATCCAGCACGGGGAAGCATAAAAGCGAGCTCTCCTGGACTCTCGCGCGTTTGTGTTTCAATCCCGGGCTCCTGCAAGCTCGAATTTGACAACACGTCCGGTGTGTGTGTATGTGTGTTTGGATAGACACAAGCAAAGCAGGTTTGATTTAATGCGAGCGTTAATCATGAGCAATGGATGGACATGCTGAGCTCAACTCTCCAAAAGAGGCACCAAATAACGCGGAGATGCTGTTCGCTCTGCTGGCCCACAGCGAGGAGTTGCAAAAAGGTAACCAAGGCAAAATATAATCACATTGTTCGTTTTACGTGTGTGTGTGTGTGTGTGTGTGTGTGTGTGTGTGTGTGTGTGTTCACATACACCTTTTAAAAAGGCTGTATACGGCTATAAGACTGATTGCTGTCTGTTTAGCGAGTGCTATCATAAGTGGTGTCTGGATGATGGATGCTCCACAGCTGTAGTCTTTTATTTTGGAAAATAAAACCTTCCAGGACCGACAGCGTGTCATTTTGTGTTGCTCCACATATCTGCAGGAGCAATCGTAGGCACCGGGTTTTAACCTTTGATCTGCCTGAACTGTCTTTCAAATTTCGTGTGATACTCTCTGTGGAGGGTAAATCCGGTTTAACTCAGATTTATCCACCGTTCGAATCTGGAAATATGTTTTGGATGTTTTGCAGTCAGAAATAAACTGGGCATTAATATTTCTTGTAAACATTCATAAGTTGTTGTTTTTGTTTTTAAATGCACGAACGTGAACATGGTTATATATTTATGACCGTTCATTTTGATCAGTTATCAGATTGTTGAAGTGATGCGTGTAATTTCAGCTGGGATGTTCGTGTATCATTTTAGTATTTTGAAGTGGGCCCTCCAAGGTGAGCAAATTGCTTGGACACCATGTTGGTGTGTGCCGTGATGCTACAGGCCGCAGCTTTCTAGTTTTACAGAGCTCTCTGAATTAATGATGACCTGGATACACCTGTTCTTGATGTGGCTGCCACCGCACTTGTGCACAGCTTGCTGGTGATACCAGAAGAAATGGTTCGTTCATATTTTATGAACAGCCCGCAACAGAACAATAGGAATGCGATTCCTTGCACGGATGGAATATGAAGTGGTTGAGCTTCTTTTAATTAATAATAAAGAGGACTCGTAAGGTTTTACCTGCCATTGTAGCTGTCCTTATTTTGCCTTTGTGCTGTTTTAATGCTAAACGTTTAAAGCGTCCCTGAAATCTATTGATTTTATATCTTCATAAATGGGAAGTGCACTAAAGGAACATTATAAAAAATACTTAGAAGTGTAGTGTCAGGTCATGTGAGGCCTCTCTTTTATCTGGGCGATCAAACATGGGAAATTTACAGGCAAACCAGCGAATCACTGTTAGTGTGTATGCACATCTGAATCCATGCACATTTATTTTTCTTTAGTTTTAGTGTGTTTTACCTTAAATGAATGACTGTTGTTACGAATTGTCGACGTGTGCATCACTAAACAGTTTAAATGCCCACTTGCTGGTCGCATGCAAAGCCAACCATATTTAGCCGATTTCTTATCATTTGATAGCTTATAATACAGCACTTTTAATTTAATCGTTCATTATTCAGTTTTTAAATGTGCCTAATTGTTCGGTTTCAAATGCGATTTTACTACTTATTGCGTGAAAATTATAGCCTCATTTTTACATTTTTTCCGTGACTTCTATGAAAATAAAAAATAATGAACAAGAGAAAGAGGGCATCTGTAAAACACCTAGAATTGATCCTCGTAATTACCAAATTAATTGTCCAATTAAATTTTTGCTTACAACTAATAACTGAGTTAAATTGTATGGTTTTTTTTTAATATGACAATGAAATAAATAACATATAAATAAAATCAATGCGATTATGATTGCCAGTATTCTTAGGCCTAGATCATAGGCATGAACAGGTCATAAATGATGCTTCTTCTTTTTAAAAAAAATTTGTGCCAATACTTTATCTGGTATAGCAGCCCAAATATTTAAAGAAAATCGCTCCCAAAATGAAATCGATAGTCAAAACATTCACCAAGAATATTTAAAAAAACAAACAAACAAACAAAAAACACAAATCGAAGAGAGGGCTAAAAGGCGAAGAAACATGGGTCAGGTGAAATTAAATATCTAATTACTATCATTATATTTACGGTGTTTTGACTCCCCCGCTCTTTATTTCATCTATAAAGCGTGACGTTTTCTTATTGAGAGTCTTGCATAATTAAACAGTTGTGTCCATTAGGAGATAATTATTCAGAGTTCGTCCCTGCCTTTATATTAAGCACAATAAGCATGCCCGGCTGTCACTTTGCGCACCGATTCCCTTCGTGATTTTTTTTTTCTCGGCTCGTTTAAAAGACTAAAATGTCGTGATTCCATCTTGTCTGCCGCAGAAATCCCAATGTGTGCAGGCTGCAACCAACACATCGTCGATCGCTTTATCCTCAAAGTGCTTGATCGCCACTGGCACAGTAAGTGCCTGAAGTGCAGCGACTGCCAGGCTCAACTGGCGGACAAGTGCTTCACCAGGGGCGACAGTGTCTACTGCAAAGACGATTTCTTCAAGTGAGCAGCTTTCAGAAAATAAACCAGTACTAAATCAGATCTGGATTATTATTTATTTATTTTAATTTCTATTTTTTGGCTTGCTGGATGAGATGTATACTGATAGCAACATTCTGTTTCCAAAAGGAGATTCGGGACCAAATGCGCAGCATGTCAGCAGGGGATTCCGCCCACACAGGTGGTGAGGAGGGCGCAAGACTTCGTCTACCACCTGCACTGCTTTGCCTGCATTGTATGCAAGCGGCAACTTGCGACAGGTGACGAGTACTATCTGATGGAGGACAGCAGGCTGGTCTGCAAGGCCGACTACGAGACCGCCAAGCAGAGAGGTGAGCTGCAGATATGACTGCATCATGTGTAACAGCTCGGAAAACGGTCAGCAAATCAATTTGTCAAACTCAAGGCTCAAAGCGTGTTGTACTTTGTGTGTCTGCTTGTTTTAAGCAACCTGCCATGACAGACGTCATCCGTAAACTTTGACCCACCTGCGCTAATTGCATCATTGCCTCCAAACCGATCGATACTAAACCGCATAAAGCGCAGGTCAGGAGGATTACATCTGCACTCTGCACTTGAAAGGATCAGCTTTCAATAAGTCTTATTATAGTGGGAGGAGAGATTCAATAAGAGAGAGATGCATGTATGTCTGACCGTGAGAGAAGAATGCGTGTGTATGAGTTTGCGCAGGCTTCAGTATTATTTACAGCACGGGAATGATTTACAATGGCGTCATGAATTGTTCTCTACTACAGTCATTTCAATATATACATGCCTGCATGGATGAATTTTACATTACAAATGCTGCAAATTGACATTCCACTTATTATTTTTTGTAGGTATAGTTTCTAACGTTTATTCATGTGTATTGTGTATAAATATAAAAGAATTCCCTTGCATGATAGATTTTAATTTTTAAGTCCATAATTCAAATTAAACATGCTTCAAGACCACTAAAGCTGTTTCAGAATAAAAGTATGCAATTATAGCTGTTTAACCCAAAATAACATTGCTTTAACCAAGGCAGATGATAGTTCACTAGTTCATGCTGATTAATAGGCCTTTCTACATTATGGGGCACTGATTAATTTGAGTGTTAGTGTTAGATGCAGTGTTTATACTGGTTTGAAAAGAACAGCTGACTTGAAAGGATATAATATGGCGCAGGCCAACAGCTTAAAACACGTTCACCAGATACTCTGTTTTGTATCAGTGCTCTGCTTTACATTACTGAGAGTCCCAGCAGGCTCATTTGTGATAGGGCAGAGTGGGCATGGCCGAATTTTATCTCCCCATCTGTTTGTTTGAATTTACTGTGCTGATTTATTCAGTGAGTGAACACAAGTTTTCACCAAAAACACACACGTTTATTTTACTAATGACAGGGTGCAATTACTTGGGCAGCATCCATTTGGATGATGGCTTTGTATTTTGCTGTGCTGGCAAACAGATGTGCAGACATGATGCAGTTATGCACAGGGATCCAGATTTAAGGTTTATGAGCTGAAGTGAATTTATCCATTTATGTAAAATTAGGAGACGGTATGTTATGCAGGTTATGCGCTGTTGGTTGCTGTAATAAGTATGTATATTTATCAAAGATTTTAATGTTGGCGACTGAGGATGTCTGTACAGAATTAGCTGGATGGACTAGACTGGAGCTTATTTATTTATAGCAAATTGATTGACAGCTGTTGTACAGTTATAAAAAATATTTAATTTGCCTTTAAATATTTTGCCCATTTACAGTGAGAACAAATACTGTTACTTTTTCAGATCCACATAAAATCTCAAAAAACGTCTGCCCAGTGCTGACACTGTATGTTGTCCATCTGTCTTTCAGAGGCCGATTCTACAGCAAAAAGGCCACGAACGACCATCACTGCGAAACAGTTAGAGACACTGAAGAATGCTTACAATAACTCTCCCAAACCAGCCCGCCACGTGCGGGAGCAGCTGTCATCGGAGACAGGCCTGGATATGCGGGTTGTGCAGGTAGAGTACATTATTATCCATTAAAGGCTATTCCATTAGTGTCCTGACTTCATTATCAAGGGACAATTGTAGCTGACCTGGCAAAAGTGTACTGTACGAACAAGTGCGTGTATATGTGGGTGCCTGCAGGGTGGCATGGGGTGGGGGGATTTACGGTTAGATGGAGTAAAATGAAGTCCGACTGAACGTCAGCACAGTTTAAGTGCAAGCTCGTTAACAATGCTAAGAGGGCCCCTCGCATATTGTCTGCTGCTGAAGAGCCTCATCCTGGTTGCTGGGTAGTGGTCATATATATTGTTTTATTTGCAAGGACAAAAGTAGAGACAGAAGCCACTAAAATGGTCCTCATTATTCAGTGAAAGGGAAGGGGTGAAGAGGGTTCACTCAGGGTGGAATATCATTAACGAGAATGTAAAACTGCTTTCTGTGCTCGTGGCTGAAATGAATACATTTTGTGTGCAAGATAAAATGAATGAGAAATAAGAAGTTTTTGCATTTAGTATCAGATTTCACAGACACCAGAAGGCAGTGAGATTATGGACAAATTAAGACTACCAGCTGCACATATACTGCTGTCTGTGAGCCAGAGTTTGAGCCGATCAAAAGCAAAGCCACAAAATTTCAAATATTCTAAGTCACCGGTGAGATAACCTGTCTGCTCCAAGTTGAGGACGACTTGTAGCTGTCATGAAGTTAATTAAATGCATGATAAATCTGATGCAGGGGACACTAGCAGTGACACCGAACAGGATTACTGTTCGGTGTCACTGCTCAAGTCTCTCACTTGAGCTGAAGTGGGCGTGAAGTGGTGTCCGGACAGTCTTTGAACATTAATTTTGTTTTAATGCTTTAAAGCATAGTATGTGCATCACGTAAGGAGCCGAGGACATCAGATGTAGGAGACTTTGACTTTTTTAGAAGTCATGATGATGAAAAAAAAAGTGGCTATTTGTTTAAAGTCTTTCACACCAAGAAAATTAAATAAATTATAGAAACAAATCAAGCGGAAAATGTTTTATGTTTTGATTAGATTAATCATTCATACACTGTACTAATGATTTCTGATGAATTATCACAACTTTGACTAAAAAAAATCTCTTCTTCTTCTTTTTTAACCCTCCAGGTGTGGTTTCAGAACAGGCGAGCTAAAGAAAAAAGGCTGAAGAAAGACGCCGGGCGGCAGAGATGGGGGCAGTACTTTCGCAATATGAAGAGGTCACGGGGAAGCTCCAAATCTGACAAGGACAGCATCCAGGAGGAGGGCATGGACAGTGATGCAGAGGTGTCCTTCACAGGTAGAGTCAACAACGCAATTACTAAGAGATGAGACAGCCTCTTTTACATGTGCCCTGAGATAGGCACAGCTGCTACTACTAACATAAAGATGGCTCCTTCACTTTAAGCGTAACTGCCATAAAGGTGAGCCAGCATGCACATAATAAAATTCATTACCTGCACTTGTTGCCTTCCTACTATGATATGTTTTCACATGAGTAAGTATTTAAAGAGTAATATTTATAATCATGTATTCTATTTATGTATACCAGTGCTAACCCATCTTTTACATGATCTCCTATAGCAGTGAAACTGAATAGACCCATCGTTATTGTAGAACTGTGGAATATCAATAGGCGGCAGATGGCCAACGAAAGTTGTTAGCAAGAGATCAAATGTGCTAATAAGCAGGAATTACACAAACCATTAACAAAGAGTCCACAAAGAGTTTATCCTTAACATGCAGATATGTTAAAATGGACGATCAGCTTGAAAAAAAAAGATTAAAAGTGATCAAAATGTATTAATTTTTCCTCATATGAGATTGAAGACTATAGTTCCAGAGCTTTTCACACAGTAGCACCAGGCCTACCGCTCCAGCTACATTTAGCTAACTCCTTTAAAAAGCATTTGAACACATTTGTGTTTAACTTGGCTTTCTTTTGTAAATGCTATTTTTATCATCTGTTTTTATATTTTATATTCTGTTTGAAATTTCTATTATATTTCTATGATGATTATTCATAGTTTTTTTTTATTATTATTTTGCTCTACTTTGTGACCATGTGTCTGTGAAAAGTACTTTTTAAATAAACTTTACTTACTTGCTTACTTAGAGCAATAACGTGCTTTTCCAAGTTTCCTTCCACGTTTTGATACATAAAGCTGTGATGATATTCAAATAAGAATTTAGTGTCTAATATTCCAGCCACATCAGGAAGTGCTGCAGTAAAATTTCGGCTTGCAGAAAGTACTTTGTTGACTGGATGTTTATGATGTGTACGTTTATGTTGCAACTGGAAAACAAACACATTAACTGGAAGCAGGCAGCACAAGCTGCTCTGATAACCTCCACAAGCCACTTACAGTTTTTGCTGAGCTGTGACATACAGCATATTCTCTCGTTTTGTATTTTTCTCTGGGTTTAGTAGATTATTATATTCAAGGAAGGGTTAATAATTAGTTCACCAAGCTAACAATGTAAGAAAGTTACCTCGATCAGGAAAATGGGTTTGCGAAGTCTCATTTGTGCAGCTTTACTTGACCTGAACACACTGCATCAGCTCTATTGAAATTTATTTTTTTTGCAAATATTTCTGAAATTTCAATTACTCTTGTAATCGTAATTATCTTAATTATTCCTTTATCTTTATCCTTGTTGAACAGATGAACCACCCATGTCAGAGCTTGGCCACACTAACGGCATTTACACCAGCCTGAGTGAGTCCTCTCCAGCTATGGGAGGCCGCCAAGCGGGCAACAACCACAACTCTTTCCCCCTTGAGCACGGCGTCCTCCCCTCTCAAGACCAGTTCCACGACATGCGCTCCAACAGCCCCTACAGCCTTCCTCAGTCACCGGGGTCACTTCAGGCGCTACCAAGACACCAGCCTCTCATCTCCAACCTGGTCTACCCTGACTCTGCCCTGTCTATCATGGCCCAAGGCAGCGGTCCTGGGATCAACCCTGCTGTGAGGGTTTCCATGGGGGCAGCTAACGGCCCCAGCTCGGACCTCTCCACTGGCAGCAGCGGCGGATACCCAGATTTTCCAGCCAGTCCTGCCTCCTGGTTAGATGAAGTGGACCATGGGCAGTTTTGATTGGTCAACAATAAGAAGTTTGAACTTTTTTCTGCATTTTTTGTGTCTTCTGTTGGATTTTAAGAGTTGGAAAATAGTCTCACAGGGCTGTGACTGTGTAAGGAAAGGAAGCAGACTGCTGTCCTTGGATCTCATCAATAGCTGATTGACAGGTTCATTCAGTGTGTGTTATCTGAATGAAAGTAAGGAAGACAATGTTCCTCATTTTAAGGACTTTGCCTAACAATTATCCTTCAGTAGTAATACTGTATGCAAAGTATGGAGTTTATCACAAATTCTCCATTTTCAGACGCCACTATAAGCTCTTTAAGAACAATATAGAGACCACACACACTCAGAAAGTTTAGACATCAACCTTTTGTTTGCTTTACCAACTCTCCCTCTCCACCCACTGCTCTTTATCAACTAGAGTGTGGTAGGTGCAGAATTCAGTTCAACATTCAAAGTCTTTAAATGTCTGGTTGTTGCCAAATGTCTATATAAATATATATAATGGTTTATCATTGTGGAGACTTTATTTTTATACAAACCCCTTCTTGGACATAAATAAGAACCTGCATATGAGGACTTTGTACATTCTTGAACAGGGATATAGGCAAAAATTGTAGATGTTGTCTTAAATGGTACCTAGGGATCCAATTACTTCTATGCCTTTGTGTGTTCTCAGATGTAACTTGTTCGTTTCATTCTACTGGAAACCACCCCAAGGAAGAACTGTAGTACCCGGGGTCTGATGTATATGTTTGTTTATGTGGGAAAAAAACTGTTTTATGTCTTATTTATTCTGTCTGGTAATGATGATGATGATGATGATTCCTAATTAAATGGCAGGACTTTAATAAATTTGTCACCTAAATCAAAATGGAATTCAGTCCTTTTTGGTTGCAGTACTAAACAGTGCATCATACCTTATGAGACAACGAGAGTAATGAGCGCTCATAAAAGTAACTGAGTAAAGTGTTCGAAGACGTTATTCGGAAGAAAACTGAAGGTAAAATTTTATTGTTACATTTAAGGTCATTTTTAGCACTTGAAAGAACCAAAAAAACAAGGCAGTCACCCTTTATTCGTCTTACCTGCAGCATTTTTTATCTTGCATATCTATAGTACATATCGCCACGCTGACTGTGAAACTAGAGCAAGCCTGCAGTTCTGCCTGTGTCTGCAAATTGAGTATCTGGCTAACTACCAACACTGTATCAGGGGTTCAACAGCTCTTTAGTGAAGAAATTTGATGCAGTCAACCCATCAATTCAGAGATTACTGGGTCTTGTTTGCCCAAATGTCCCTATGGGAAAGGAATCTCCAATCCATTATCCAAGAAGGGATCAAGTGCCCCTTGTGAATTTCCTCATTTGTTTAGTTATTCAAAGTCAGATTCAATTAAATAGATTAAACAGTAAATGTGTACGTGCATGCCAGTGTATATGTGTGTCGTTGCCTGTTTACGTGTTTGCTTCTATAAGGGCTTGTGATATGTACGCACTGAAACACCTTTGCATGATACAGATTTTAAATCCTTATGCATTCTGTAGCTTTTTTTTTAATGGATGCACTTTTTTTTTGCATTGATATTTGTGCTCACCATAAGCCATTAGCGGATGGTATTTTCACATTTTGCTTTACCTGTTTCAATTTCACTTCAAGCATCCTAAATATGTAGATAAGTTAACTTTATATTGAATAAACCACAATGGAAGCAATGTACTTATGGACACCTTTGAAAACTTTTTTCAATTTATTTTTCCATTTTATGCTACATCATGTAGTTTTGCTTAAAACATTGTTTTTCACTACACTAAAAGATCCAGTGAAAAAGATTAAACTACCAAGCAGAATGTAAAATATTTGCATTCTGTCCATTTTTGGATAATGCAGTCAAAGTAAATACTGCTGCATGCAGAGAGACTGAATCTGAGTCTTGTGCAGCCTTGTGCGTGTTTGTATGCAGATTTGTAAAATATGACATGCATGAGGACAACAGCCAGCTGTCCTCATACCCTTCTTTTGTTTTGAAGTGTAACCTCCAACTTCCTCCGCCGCTAATGGCTGCCTGATCTGCTCCTCAGGTTCCAACAACAAGGGAAGGAACACCAGAGCTGAATCCTTCCAGCTGAGAGGCAGGTATCATTGTTGCATCCCCAGGTGTGTAACCTGACCCAAAGAGCGTTTGGCGAAAAGAGAGTAAGGGGGTGAGAGTGAACAGTCAAAGGCTCGGTCAGTTTACCGGGTTATTTGCGTTTGGGTTTGAAAGGCTTATTTGTTGCAGACTTTGCTTAAAGGAAAAGTGTTAATGAGTGCAGTGATGTGGCACCTGTGCTATAGCTTCATGAATTTACACTCCAAAAAGTTCTTTGAGTTTCTTGGCCCCATCACATTTTCTTCCTTTCTTTTACCTTCACTTCTCATCTGTCACTCAGCAGGTGTGAGATTTTGGTGACCATGGGGTGAACTCCTCTAAGCAAATAACTGAGATTATGTCACCCCACTCTTTCAGACTGAGTTGGAAATCCACTTTTCTGAGTGAAAATTAGATTAGGTCGTTTATGCAATTTGTCAAATGGGTTGTTCAGGACTTGCTGAGAAAAGCGTATTCTAATGAGGTGTTACGATTCAACAACTTAAGTTGAATGAAGCGCGTAACGCGTAAGTAAATGGTGGGAAAATTCAGAGAAAATAGAAGGAGGTGGGGAAAAGTGTAATGTGATACAGTGGAGTGTACAAAGGTAGCATGCAATTTAAGGAAGAATATGACTGAGACAGAAATAGCAAGAAAGAACAATAATTAAATCAAAATTAATTAGGAAAACCAAACTTTACTTAG
The DNA here is from genome assembly GCA_015107715.1 of Tylochromis polylepis. Taxonomy (NCBI): domain Eukaryota; kingdom Metazoa; phylum Chordata; class Actinopteri; order Cichliformes; family Cichlidae; genus Tylochromis; species Tylochromis polylepis. The sequence continues at coordinate 5,829 of VVHJ01003845.1, read as the reverse complement.
TTGTGTGAATCAGTAGGATTGTTCTTGTATTGTACACAATTAAAAGCAGTTGAAGATTGCATGATTTTTGACTTGTGTACAGGATTTCTATAAAAAGCAGCTACATTTAGAATACAAAAAAAAGACAAAAAAAGAAAAAAAGGAGGAGAATGAAAGCATCGTAACCCACTTTTATAACAGTTAAAATCTCATCATAAAAAACTAATTATTTTATTTCTAAGTCTGCATATAATGTAAATAATCAAAATTTTTTAAATGTTCTTCTTAAATGTTTTAATTTTTAAGATGAGCATCCAATGAGAAATTAAATGCCACTCTCATATCTGTCTGCTGTGGCATATGAAGCTACAAACAGGACACAACTAGTCCAGTATAAAGAACGAAAACAAAAAGAAACAGTGCAGTTGGTTTGAAAATATCTGCTATTCACTGCGTCTAAAGCTTATTATTGCAGTGTTATGCGTGTTTTTTTGTTTTGGGTTTTTTTCATCATCATACAAAAAAAGTAAAAACATCAAATTATTGTTTGATGTGGGTTTTATGGTGGACTTTGTCTTTGACTTTGACTCCTGCTTACAGCCTTTATACTATGCTATGTTAGCCAACTTCAGTTTATGAGACTGTCAATGATACTTCAGACTTTTTATCCAATTTCTGATATCACAGCAAATAGCCCAAACAAATCCTTTAATAATCTATATTTTTATCATGTCTGTAAAAATAAAAATAAAATCATTGCATTTATAGACCCATGTGTAAATTCATTCTGTAAACTTCATTATAACATAATGAACATTATAATTGTTATTATCATATTTATAAAGTGTTTTACAGAACAATTTTTTTTCAGTTACAATGAGTCATAATTACACTTACAAATGAAATTTAGATACCTTTTTATGACTGCCAGTTCACAGTCATAAACAAGAAAAAAAATTATTTCACGACAGATCAAAAAACTATTTGTGCGTTGCTCTTTTTCTAAAGCACTGCAACCACACCTCCACTAACTGGAGGTGTGAATATCAACAAACTAGCCTCTTTTTTTTTCTTTTTTTTCATTCCCCATTTAGTTTATTCGACTGTTCTCACCATTCTTATAATGGAAATTGTTTTTAAAAATTAGAAATTCACACTTGGCTAGTATAACAAATCATCAGTGAGTGAACCTTTTTTTTTTTTTTTTACCTGATATTCACTGCAGTGGGAAATAGGAAAAAAAACAAACAAACAAAAATATTGCATATAGTACTATATAATATGAAAACCATTTGCGATTGGATGAGCCATGCTTCTCCCAATTTCAGAACTTTTTATTTAAAATATTTAACCTTGAATGCTTGCAGAGCTGATATCTCAATTCAAATAAATATAATACCATTTCATAACAAACTTACTGAATTACAACAGAACCATAACAAAGTTGGGGTGTTTTCCCCCCCCCCCCCCCCCATTGTTAATTGCAGGAAGAAATAAATTCATAAATATAATACATTTTCTCATGAAGCCACCAGTGTTGGCAGCGTAACACTCGTAAAATATAAATTACAAGGTGTAGAATATGAAATCCTGATGAGGTTTAAGGCTGCCTATCGCTTTGTGGTTACTGTTAAACTGTTGCTTTTAACAGTCTTTTCTGTAAAGGACTCTAAGCCTGGCAGAACGCCTGTTGTCTCTCATATATGGCCTCACACACACGCACACACACACAGGCCCCCCCAGCCCCATGTCAGA
>VVHJ01003844.1:15966-28043 GCA_015107715.1 Tylochromis polylepis | reverse complement strand
ATAAACCTCCAACATGCACTATGAAAAATGTCCGAACCTTTCTGTGTGCTTTAGAGACGGAAAAATTTACATCCCAGGTCTCCAAAAACCCAGTTTCAAAAGACATGAAAAGCTGAAAGGTGTGTTTTGTTGTGTTAACTAATTATTGTGGAAAGTAACAATCACAGTGATATAGTGGTGATTAAAATGTGTTCAGAATTTGCAAATTGAGAATTCATCTCATAAGTCACGGCACACTACTCTCCCCCAATCAGCTGCCTGAAGAACTTAAAATTATTGGTACTGATATCGGCAATACTGGCCCTGTATTTACTTGGTATTGGATCGATACCAAAATTTGTAGTGTGGCACAGCACTGCTGTGAATGAGGGAAATTGTGAATGTTTTTGTTGAAATGTCCAGGCAAGTATATACACATGTTAAATGACAAGATATACGTGTTCAAATAGCCTCAATTAACGCACAACTTCAGGTTTTTTTTATTTCTATATGATAATTCTTTATAATTAAACAATAAGAACAAGTAGTCTGATGTCCTGTAATCATTATGAAGCTATAATTTCAAATACAATAACACATTAAGTTTTTGTATAAAGTATCGGTATAGGATCAGTATCGTCGATACCGCCCTGAATTTTACTGGGTATCAGATCGGATCAGTGGTATCGCACATTCACATTGTCTTGACAGCACAATGCAAAGAGAAATGAATAGAGTGTCATGGCAGATTGCGGTATGATGCACATCTCAGAGAAGTAAATGTGGACTTGTAAACAGTTCACACACTCACCAGCTTTCTTGGTAAAATTGTTAATGTATCAGCAAGATAAAAAAATAATAATAATAATAAAGAAAAATGCAGGTCGAATAAAATTTGGTGGAGAGGAGGAGCATGGAATTATAGTTGGTGCAGATCAAAATCACTTTACGTCAGATTTTTAAAAAACGCCATTGGCACTGGTGAAGGATTCATTTTCTTTTTGTTCTTTTATGCTTTGTTACAGGTTTCACAAGAAAAAAAAGAAATATTAGCGTTACATAGAAAGTGGCAGAAGGAATTTTGTCTAAATTCTGATGAGCTAAAAATCTAGTTTGTGTTAAACAGATCGATTTACAGCAGATTCTAAATGTATGTGTTTATACACACGTGCATACACATTAATATCCACCCTAAACGTTTCTGTCACTCACGCAGGTTTCTGTCTAACTGCAGCCAATAAGAACACAAGGTTTGTGAGGGCTACATCTTTTTACATAAGACAGCAAAGACAAACTGTTTTATTCCTATAGAAACGGTGAAAATGCTGACAATATTTTCACAGAGTCATGGAAGGACATAAAGAGAGGCTTTTTCGAAGTTCTTGACATTTAATTTGTTAATATTAAATAATATTAAATATTAAATTTGTTAATATGCAGAATAGCATACAGAATATTTATAATATATAATATTTAAATATGATATTGTCACGGGCCTGGGTCTGGGGACCCAGGGCTCATGTGTTTTTTGGATTCTGACAGATATTTCAGAAAACAAAAAAGTGTCAGTCTTCATAAAAGTTAACCAAACTGGGAGTTTCCTGGGGATATCTATTTTTCCCTTTTTTACTTATGATAAAGTTCACTTTAAAACGAGATGCATAAGATCCACTATGGTAAACAGTCCTGTAACATATATAATAAATGTGCAATTATACCACAATATATGTTTGAGTATTTAATCATGTATTTAAAACCGGCTTTAACATTAACAAATGCAGTGGGAGAGACCAGTCAGCACCCCCCTGGCAACCTCCGATCACTGGGAAAAATGTGTACACTCCCACCAGTTGGTGAGTGGTTGCTGGAGGTTGTTGGCTGTTGCAAAGAGGTTGCAACACTACAAACCTCATTATGATTGCTTTGAGCACAAGCAGATTTCCATGGTTACCCAAACTTTGCATGGAAGATGGCATCTTATCTGCGAACACTCACTAACTAGCCTACACAAATTGCATGCAACCACAGCAATCTGCTCGAGACCAAAGCAAACACAAGGAGGTTTTCACACCTCTTTGCAACCAGCTTTACCTAATGAACTACTGCATCCACTCATAAGTTGGCAGGGAATATTACCATGTTTCCTCACAATGGTGGTTTCCAGGCAGACATCAGATGGCCTCTTGGCCTGTGTGACTGGAGCAGCTTCAAACCTTCAATCACAATAATACATTTTCAGTTCTCTCAGTCTATAGGCACCAAATAAAGCAAAGTCTATGAATTAAAATGATTTAGTGCTAGAAAAGCATGAATTAGAATCATGTGATTATAGAAAAAGGCTGACATGCAGCCTTACCTGTTAAACGGCATGTTTTAAACTAAAGAAAAAAAGAATTTACTTTGAAAAATGATGTTGGGAAAGCCATTCCCTTGCCTTGAACAATACAGAAAAAAAACTAAATAGAAAAAGGTAAAAGAAAATAGTTTTAGTCCATAAACAGACTGGTCTTAACTCTCCAAAGGAAGATACGTATGCTAGATCAGAATTCAGTCCTCCTGCACATGTGCCGCTGTTTCATTATAATGCCGTAGCCGTCACAGAGAGCTCAATTCAAGCATTCAATTCAATTCCTGCTGTCAGCTGTTTATTTTTAAATAGACACTCACTGGTCCTGCAACAGCAGGAATTTAACTACAAACTTTCTTAGCCCTTATCAGTGCTGTTTATTCTGCATTGCACCAGTGTTCACTGTGGGTGACTGAAGTTGCTTGACCACTTTATTTAGTTTGTCTCCTTGAGCAATAAGATCGATAAGGTCTGTGCACTCAGGGTCCAGGAGTGGGTCAATTAAGCTGTTTTATCTTCATGTCATTCCAAACACTTCATCAGCATTTATCAACCAACAATGAGACATCATCTGGTTAAAAAAGAAAAGAAAAACTTGATGAAAACTATTAAAAATATTAGGCCACTTAATTTCAGACTCATAATAATGAGTTGCAGCCAGTGCGCCCTTGAAGAAGTAATAAACCAGTTTTTCAGCATCACTCTGAGACAGGATGTTTCTAAATTTAGAGATAGTGTACAGGTGAAACAAAACAGTCCTGCATATTTGTTTAATTATAATTCAAATACAGTAGAAGGGAATAAAAATTACTTTTTCACTACAGCCCAAGATAATGCCTTTCAGAGTAATTGTCTGGTTAGCCACCATGTTTCTCAGATTTGTTTTACAGCGACAAGCAGAAATCTCAGTTTTGTCCAAATTTTTAAGTAGAAAATGACATTTGATCCAGGCTTTTATATCTTTAAATCTATAAATTAGGTAACTGATTTGTGTCTCCTGGGTTCACAGTTAAATATAACAAAGCATCATCTGCACAGAAATTAATGTGCATGCAGTGTTTTTTAATGCTGTTAGCTAAGGGAAGCATTCATAAGGTAAGAATTACTGGGCCCAGCATGGACCACCGTAAAACTCTATTACAAACTTGTGTGTGAGGAAGATTCCTTGTTTCCAGTTTTTAGGAAATGCACCAGTTCCTTATTAAATGCAGGTACTGTCACTGGCTTCCACCTTAACTTGCACAGCATGGACCTGAGCCTGGCCTACAACTATGGCAAGATATGCTACTGTTTCTTTAACAAAATCCGCCTTGGCGAGGTCTAGCTTGGAAGCACCTTTCCACTTAATCAATGCAGTCTTCCATGCATGCCACTGGAAAACAGTCAGGTTTGGTGAAAGCATTGGTCTTACTGAAATCAGAACAGAATCAAATACAGTGAGCCTTATCTGTTTGCAAAGAGCGGCCCAACTGAAGAATTAACATTTGACAGATAAACTAAATGAGCATTTTTAGGTAAGGCTGGAAATTGTTGGAATTTGCTATCAAAATGATCTGTGAACAAAGCTCTCACTGTGGTGACTGAGCTTAGAGATTCCAGTTTAAGAGTTTCTGTAAAATGCATATTATTGTTTGCTTCAGAGACAAAGGCAACAGCATAAGGCTTTAATAACTTTAGATAATATCAGTGAACTTTCTTTTTCCTGTCTGGAGTGGTTATCAACTGGTCTGATACTGTATGTGGCCTCTAATATAATTTACACGAAACCCTGACTGCAAGGGCAACAAAGAAATCCTTGATCCCTAGTTCCAAGGAATGGTCTTCAGTTTTCTGATCAGTAAGTGCCTTCATTTTTTCTTGTGCTTCACTGAATTTCCTCTGGTCACTGGCATGCATGGTGACATGCCACCAGTCACAGAAATCATTCACATAATTCACAACCTTGTCAGGTAGCTCACCATTTTTCAAATCACCACTAATCACAGCTAGAACCTCTGCTGTCTTGTAACATCTCCCTAAGGCAGGCCCTCTTCACAGTCCCAAGAAAGTCCACTTCAGAAGAAGTGCACCATAGATTTCTGTGTTCCTTTAGACTCGGGGTGGCATGCACATGATGGCTCATTTTACATCTTTTGCAAAATGAAATGACTCTCCTAGTCTGTTTGCACCACTTTTTGGACACCAAAGGACATGAAGCAAGTAAAAGCCTTCAGTCTTAAACGGGTAAATGCTTTTTACACATCACAGTCAACAAGAAGTCATTTCCAGCCCAGTCTTTGGCAACAGCCCACACCATATCAGATGCTCAAATAGCCTCTGAAATGGTGTACAGTGGAGCTGGTATTATCTGTTGGTTGAACTCTCCATTTAGTTGAAATCTACTGCAAGTTTGACATTATACTGTTACATCTTTTTTCAGATGAGGCAAACAGAAATGGAAGAGCATTTATGGCAACTACACATTCAAACAGTTTTTTTTTTTTTTAAGTGTTGTGGTCTTTCCATATCAAATTTAAACAGAAGATACAAGTTTACCCTTACAGTTCAAGCCAGGATACACACCTTTTGCTTGCCTTTATCAGCTCCAGCTTTTGTTCCACTTTTGCTCTCCCTTTCCATCACTACGTCATGTCTCCCTGTAATGCTTGAATTCAGACTAATCCCTTCTTCTTAGTTTTTGCCTTTTCTTTCTCCAGTTGCAGATTCTGATCAAATGATAAAGTTCCACTAAATAGCTGTGAAACTGATGTAGTCGGTGGAGCCTGGACTACCACTAGAGGTTTGGCAGCCATAGTTAGTTCTTCAACAGTGCTTCTTAATTCAGCCATTTCTGACCCTTTTCCAGATTTTGACCAGCCCAACTCTGCTGCCAAATCAATCAAATCTGCTCTTTGAAACTGAGTGAAAGTATTGCAACTGGGCCTTAAACTCAGATCAGCACATTAACAACAACTAGGACTACAGCACTAGAAGGAAATGCCCCAAAAAAAGCATTCAAAAAGCAAAGCAAGACAGTCTGAGCAACACAATATACACAATACCCCCCCAGCAGTGCATTCTGACGCACCTGCAAACTCGCTGTATCGGTGAGGAAAAACTGTCACACTCAGGGTGCTCTGGAGCTAAAAACTTTTAACCACACAGATAGCGCACAAAAATAACTAACAGGCTTGAAAACAAAAGTCAGCAATCTGTCCTTATGAAATAATTGCTGCTACCACCTATCAGGGGGACACAATGAATGTTCCAGTCAGACAAAAGTGCAGATTCCCAGAAATGATTGTCCCCAGAGATGTTTATACTATATGACCCACGCTCACACCTCACTGCAACTTAAGGGAACTAACCTCTCCAACAGATCTCACTCAAATATGCAAATAAATAAATAACTCAGAGTTCCCCCAAACCTGTTTTACATATTTAGATATTTACTGGGTTCAATAATGGACAAGCACCCACCAACCAACTTGGTTTCTTTTGGGACGTAAACTCCAGCAGGTGAAGGCAGGTGGGGGAAACTGTGAGTTAACAAGCTTGGGTTCATCACATCACTCACCTTCAGCACAAAGGAACACACTGCACTAAAAGCTGTTTCCACAGTTTCCACAGTTCATTCTGCACATTTTATCGATCTAATTGAGCAATTTGGGCTTGAGTAGCTTGCCGCACTCCGACATCAGGACAGGAGGAGTTCGATATTGAACTATAAACCCGCTGACTGATGGACAGTTGATGGATTGACTCTACCTCCTGAGCCACATTGCAGCTACTCCATTCAAGAGGTATTAAATTACTTCTAGTACTATTACCTGGTGTGTTTTATGAAATCCTATGATAAGGCTTCAACACATGGATCTGTTATTCATACTATTACCCCCCGGATTATATTTCCTCATCGTAAGTGACATAAAAAACACCCACCAGTGAAGGCACCTGTGCTGTTTTAAACATGGCAGTGTTTTCTATTGAAATGCCTGTGAACGCTTCACCTGTCCTGTGTTTGGGGTTCCAATAATAAATAAAGTGGCACTAGATACCGGTAAATCTGAAAGCAGTGGCACGTTCAGGTTAAAAGGCAAAAGAGCTAAAATGCACCACAGATGTGTTTTAGCTTGTACGGCTTTTTGTGTCGTCAAATACAATATGATAGATAAACTGTGTTTTTAAAGTTTGCAAGGACTTTAAACAGTTTTACAAGGTTGCATGAAAAGATTTGTGATGGAGTTGATTTTTATTTCTTTCACGTGTGCCTGCAAACTGGAAGCGCAACAGAGGTGCACAGCAGCAATGAGAGACTTTGTCTTTCTTCTTTCTGTCTTTGTCTCTAATTATGGCAGCGCTGAAGAGCACACAGCTTTTCTTCGCCACACCAGAGGCCCACAGTAGCCGCTGGGTGTCAGACGGATGAAGCAGAGTGAAAGGGAGGTGGTGGGGTGGGGAGGGTGCCGACCATTTGGGAATGGCACAGAAGAACTTGGTGACCAAGAGGAGTGACGTAAATCAAAACAGACAAACAGACAGGAAGGCAGGCGGCTAGATATAACAGCAGGTAGGTAGGCATGCAGACATAACAGCAGACAGACTGACATAATAACAGACAGACAGGTTCAGAGTTGGGATAACAGCCGGTTTGAAGTTATATAAGCAAAGGCTTACAGTTTCAAAAATCTTTCAGTGGCAGTAGATGTTTATCGAGGCGGTGCAGATGGATTTTTTTTTCTCACTGTTGCAGTGTCCTGCAAGCTCGCTATTTTCTGTGGTCTTTGCTGAAACATGTAGTTTTTCAGTTAAATAGTATATAATAGCTTAAACCGCGTATTATTCAAACCTAGCAACAAAACAAAGCCCGTTTGTTTATGAAGGCAGGATTTGGAGACACTGGTTTCAATCCAGTGATGGACTGACAGCCAAGAGTTGACTAGGCAGTGTGTTTTATATTAACAATGGCTCAGTGATGTAGTGACTGATGCTGTTTAGCTTCACACTTACATGGAAGTTATGATAATCACTGATAATTTTTCCACATGAGCGTGGCCCCATGTTCACTCCAACCCCAGCTGCACGCACACACATGAACTCCATCCAACCCGTTAACCCAGTCACCGAGGCAAAGAGGGCAAAGAGGCATGTGATTAGAAACTCGGAGAAGCAGCTCCAAGAATCCTGTTCCCCATAATACATGCAAAAGTGCCATTTTTCTTCTGTAAGTCAAGCTGAAAAGAGGAGGAAAGATAGACTGAGAGTGAAGAAGAAGAGAAGAGGCAGATCAAGGGGCCACTCCGAGTCAGGGCTGACTCACAGGGACTGCAGGGCGGAGGGTTCTTGTGTTTGGCTGTTTTGAGGTTGCGTTCTTCGCTTTCTACTGGCTCTCCAGAAACCCCTCCGCCACACAAACATATATACAAACATGACCTGCACACACACACACAGGCTCTGGGGACAATGCTGGAGGCAGGTGCCGAGAAATGGGCTGAAAAAGGCTTCCATTCGTTTTGGCGCTGAATTATTCGACCTGTGATTAATTATAATTTGGCCTCACTAAGGCAGGGACTGGGGGAATTCCTCTGTTGGTCTGGATTGCAACTTATTGTGTTTTTCCTTCCTATGGAGGCCAATGTTGGGGCAGAGCCGAGACCTAACAGGGGTACTAGATGCCTGCACATCTATTGTGGGCCTTTAGTCTTGAAGTTGTTGCATAACATGAATGGAAAGAGTGCACTCTGCAGACTGGAGCAGGGAAACAAGAATTTAACATTCATTTCAAGGAAAAGAAGACCACTGTGGTTAGAAATAGCTCGTGTTGAAGGCTGTGCAGCTACACTGTTTATCAGAATGAGGATTAGCCCAACCAAAAAAAAGAAAAAGAGAATCAAAGGAAAAAGTAGAGGTACGTTCCTCTCTAAATTAATATGGCGCGACACGAGGCACAATTTAAGGTAAAACACGTAACATGCTGCTTTTATATTGATATCATTTCAAATTAGATTTTTACACAACAAAATAATCTAAATTAAACGCTCAGAGCACTAATTTCATTCATTTATTTACTGCCCATCCTGTGGAAACAGGAGAACTTGCAACTTTTTCCTGTTTACACTATTATGCACAGATCACCTTGTGCAGTGAGCCAGCATGGCAGGTGAGCACGTTACAGGATATTAAAAGATCAGAAGTACATCCTTCCTTTACGCTTGGCCAACAAACACCACAAATGTGACTTACTTAAAGGATCTAGCAGCTAATCACAGGAGCTGTTATACTGAGCTGATCACACTCAGTGATACGAAATAACATGCTACCTCCCTACAGCTGCTTTGTAATTGGAGTCAGATATGTAAGTCCCAGAGAAAGAAGGGGGCTACCCTTGGGTCACTGAGGTGGCAGATTTGGAAGGAGTAATAATAATCCATCCCACTTTAGCTAACAAGAAACCAGCTCAAGATTTTGCCATGAGACGGCGGCCTTGTGCGAGACGTGAAATACAGTAGAAGCTTTGATCCGACTGCAAGATGATTGCTCTCCGTGCAGAGCAGTGAGTGTGACTTGGCACAGGACACCGCTGCTGAAGTCTCCCTTGTGATAACCAAGAACGCCCTTGATTAACTCACCGCTTCTCGATCCAAACACAAACCCTTCATTATTTATTCTTTAATTATCTGAATGACAAAAGATCTTTTGCTGCTGAGAAACCAGATTCAGTGATGCAAACCTCAGAGCCGTTTGTAAGATCTACTCTAACAAGACTGCAACAATGCTTCTCATTTGGAGTCAAATTTTTCATTTGACTCCAAATGACTGCCTCTCCATGGCAGTGTGAACCAGTGATGGATACTGTAAACACAGTTCAAGCAGTTTCAAGGTTCTGCCTCTTGTTAATTCAGCGTAGATCGATAGTTGGTGAAAAAGTGTCTTTTTTTTCTGCGTCTAATGACTTATTCAGATGACCTTCAACAACATCAGGGTCTGACTCACGTGATGACAAGGTTTAACAGGACAGGTAATAATGTGCTGACCGCTGTCGTGCTACCTGACCCTCGACCAGCACGCACTCTGTGCCTGAAAGCCCAGGGCTATCCTGGTGACGCTCACATAGTTCATTTCCATAACAGATCACAGAAAACAACGAGCTAGGTGGCAACATTTCCTCACTGACAAATCCATAAGGGCTTTATTTTATCTTATTTATTGTGCATCAGTGGTTTGGACACATGTCCTCAGTCACGCAGACCTAGAATCAGTCAACGACCCTGAAAAATGGATGTTCCCCGAGCCGTTGGTGAATGGTTGCTGGCTGTCAAAGAGGACGCTGATGCAGAAGCCTCGTTGTGGCTGCTTTGATCGCTAGCAGATTGCTGACTTGTCTGCAAACACTTGTCATCAAAGCATCTGTACAGAGGTTTTATTACCCAATGACTCGCTCCCCTTTTAGTCTCCTCCTTATGGTTTACTGTCCTGACGCATTGAATAGATATGTGAATCTCTGGAAACATCTGTGAATTGTGTATTACAGGTAAAAATAAAGTAACCTGAACATGACTCTGCAGAAACAATGGACAGATGCCATGGGATACACACAAATATGAAGCACTGTTCAAAACATACCAGTGCAAGCAGTGTTTACTGCACTGAGCCTGGTATTTTCTCTGTCTTTGTGTCAGAGAGTGCATCACAGCAAAGTGTATTTCAAAGTCACAAACACAGAACGAGTTAAAAATGTCACACTATGTTCACGCCTTTAATCTAAAGAGGTTCAGAGGTAGCCTGGTGCAAATAAACCCAAAGCACAAATGCTATCATGCAGACACATAGAGCAGTCAATATTTAGCTGGAGCAACGCTGAAGAGGTTAAGGTTAAGTTTAAGTTTAGTTGCTTCTATCCACAACAAAACAGAAAATATGCAATAACTTAGTCACAGAACAGGAACACTCAGGGCACATATGACTTTTATGTACAGTTACAGTGAAGTAGGGCTGTAAACTTTACGGTTTGCAGTGAATTTCATCACAAGACAGGAACATCGACATTTGAGGATCAGCTTCTACGATATCTGCACATGGAAAGAAACTGGCTCGGTGAAGTTTGATGGACAACATTTGGATTAAAGTTCTGGGACACCTCTAAATCTTCAGGTCTTTTCAGTCCTACTGAAGTACGTGTACAAGATCACCAAGCTGTGCAGTCGGCCCTTAGACACATTTGTGACAGAATGTTTCGTTCTAAAGAGCTCACTGAGTCTGAGTGTGGTACTGTAAAAGGTTTTCCTATTTCCACGACTGTGGTATTATTGCAAAGTGGAAGTGTTTAGCAACCACAGAAACTCAGCCACAAACTGGGAGACCACGTGGAGTTACAGAGAAGGTCGCTGAGTAGGGTTGCCAACTGTCCCGTTTTAGCCGGGACATCCCGTATAATGAGCAAAATTGCTTCGTCTCTCATTCCACCTTAAATGTTACGTATACTGACCGTTACCTGCAGTGTTACATGCAGTGCATGTTTACACCATGCCCAAGCTAATTGTGCATTGTGCTTCTGGCACGCCAGAGTGTCTCTTATTCGATAGTTAGAAGGTTGGCAACTATATCGCTGAGTGCTGAGAAGCTCTGCTGAGCTCCAAACCTCCTCCGGCATTACCATCAGCATGGAAACCGTACGCCAGGAGCTTCACGGATGATCACCCCCTGTAGGTGACCCAGCACACTGGACCATGTAGTGTATCTTTAGGTAACTAAAATTTAGGGAAAGTTGTGCAAATTTACAAAATTCTGTAAATTAGAATTTATAGATTTAACTCCGAAACATAATCCACTGGAGGAGATCGCTGGAGTTATTCTGAAAACATACTTAGACAGTATTTCTATAACACCAGAGAGCTAAGCTGTCTCTGGAAATCTACCTGGAGATCTACCCTTACCCTGGGAGGGGTGACGGGCAGTATTAGGAGACAGCCAAGCATTTCTGTTGGTTTTCTCATTATTAGACCGAATCACAACACTGTTTGTGCCGTTAGTAAAAAAAAAAAAAAAAATCACATTTATTTTTTCCATGGATGCTTAAAAAATGGAGGTATCACCAGCTGGATAGCCTCGAGTTATGAAGCTCTGAGTTTATCGTTTTCATCATTGCCCATGTCGTGGGTTGAAAAACACCCCCTGAAGCACACCCTGCACAAACCGTCTGACATTAACAATGACCATAATTTAAAAAATGAACATCATGCTTAATTCAATATGACCCGAAACTGTCGCCTGAGCCCAAAAGCTCTCCGAGAAAGTGTTTACTTAAAACGTAAGGGAGGACATTTCCCTCCATAGACTTCTATACAGCGGCCAGTGTTTAGATAGCCAGAGGTGATGCCCCCTGCTGGCTCTTCTTTGGCTTCACTTTTCAGAACACCTCCATCCATCCATCTTTAACAGAATCTACGGTTGAAACAAATAACCGACAGGTAAAGGTGCAAACGCGCTAAAAATGGGCACTGAGATTTAAATAAAAAAAAAAAAAACTCGCTCCACAGAGCAAAGTCCGCGCCAGCGTGCATTTCCCATCTCCCCCTCCTCTCTCCTCCTGCGGTCCGCAAACAAGAAGTGTGTATTTCCCTTTAAGGAGCCCCCACCGTTTGCTTAACAGAGGGAGGAAGAGCAGGCCTGCGGAACAGCGGCTGAGGAGGGGAAAAAAAAATCCAACGGAGGACGGTTTCAAGTCCCCCCCAGTAGAAACTGTGCCTGATTTGTGGCCAATGTTGGAGATGTA
>VVHJ01003841.1:0-10773 GCA_015107715.1 Tylochromis polylepis | reverse complement strand
ATCTGGTTGACATTCCTGCTGTCAGCATGCCAATTGCACGCTCCCTCAATGCTTGTGGCATCTGTGGCATTTTGCTGTGAGACAAAACTGCACATTCCAGGGTGGCCTTTTATTGTGGGCAGTATAAGGTACACCTGTGCACTACTCATGATGTCAGATCAGCATCTTGATGTGGCACACCTGTGAGGTGGGATGGATTATCTTAGCAAAGCAGAAGTGCTCACTATCACACATTTAGACTGATTTGTGAACCATGTTTGAGAGAAATGGTAATATTGTGTATCTGGAATGAATTTTAGATCTTTAAGTCCATCTCATGGAAAATCAGAGCAGAAACAAAGGTGTTGCGTTTATATTTTTGTTGAGTGTATATATGAAATGATGTGGATGTTAGTTTTTTTCCCAAAGTTATTTGGCCTGATGTTTTCATCCAGGTAGCGAGCAGCACTGTGGCATCTTATATGTTGGGTTCCTTTGGAACCACAACAGTTTGCATCCACATCATTTAAGAAATAAACTGGAGGGGATCACAAGAGGGACCTGGCCATGAATCAGAGCTACATCAGGGCAAGTTTTTCTTGAGTCTTCAGGATGTGGAAGGTGAGTGAGAGATCGCAGCTTCAAGTTAAACATGGGGTGAAGCAATCTAAATAGTGGGGGAGACCAGGTTAAATAATCCTGGGGTGAAATTTTGCTTTTTTGCATGGAAATCACTCATGCTGTCTTCCTATATGGTTAGCTGTGAAGAACTCTGTAAAGTTACAGCTAGTGAAGGGAGGGGTGAAGTCTTTAGGTTCGAAAAGGGCAAGAAAAAGGTTTGCAGGACCCTAGCTGAATACTGGAGCGCTGTAGGAGTGGGAAAGGGGACAGTGTAGTGGTGGTTTGGGGATGGGTGGGGTTAGTTGAGTTGGCTAACATCATACTTCTTTTTAAAAGGACCTCAAGGCTAAAATGAACACACTTAAAATAAAACGCTGAGAAGGTTTTTATTTTTGGAAAACATTTCCAGATTATCCCAGACATTAGATCCCTTCATACTGAAGCTAAAGAACTTTTCTGAGCTTGGTCAACAGCCTCTGTTGGAGTGAACTACATTTTTAATTACATTCATTTATTGAATCCATTAGTGAAAATTATGGGTGTGCTATATGTTGTTCAGTAAAAGTGAAATTTCCAGCCCCAGTCTCATAATGAAAAAACAACAAAACAAAAAATAACAGCAATAAATCTTTTCTTCTTCTTCTTCTTAGTATTATTATTAATAACATACAAACATCTAGACATACACTAATCCCAGGAAAAGGAATCAGCATAAAAGCATTCAGTGCAACACACCACAAACTACGGTACTTTATTACTGTGGAGATGAATTACTATTACAATATCCTAAAAGCCATGTGCAGTCAATAGGACATTGTAACACTGTCTATTCTGAGACAGGGCTAAAAGTAAATCTAAAACCAGAAGACAACTGTAATAAGAGAGACTCCAAGGTGTTAACTGTAAATCAGTCTCTCAAGCATGTGAGGGAGTACCTAAAATATAAATCACAAAGTTCCTCTGCATCTTAACCATTAAATTGAATATTGACTCAAATCTCTCATGTTGTATATGTCTCTCTCTGGACCTTTATGTGCATTCCCCAACACTGAGCTGTTTAATGTAAGCAATGAAGAAAATTAGGATAAAAAAAAAAATAGTTTCAGAAACAACAAGAATGTGGTGGATATGCTTTAGTTTTCACCCCACCACATTCTCCATTAGCTTTGAAGTTAAACTTCCATGTTCAGCAGAGACACTCTGATAAATGGTTTGTCTGCTGGCTCAGTCTGGGGCAGTCAGTCTCATGCTGTACCATTTGACACTTGGCCTGTTTCTAAATCATCATAATCTGACTGAACTATTTCAGGATATTTATCATTTAGAGTGCGGGGATAACAGCAAAGTCAGTGAGTTAGTGAAAGATGGAAAGAAAGTCAGAAATGTTGTGGAAATCTGAACTAAACTGAGGTGCACACAACCAGGTTGTCTTTATGAGTTTTACTTACCTTTGGAAAGGGCTCAAACAACAGTACAGACATCATGACAGCAGTCTGTCTCCAACAGCACAGACTGCTGTCATGATGTCTGTACTGTTGTGCTGTTGGAGCGATACATGCTGTATATGGAGCGATCAATAAGTAGCATTAGTCTATGACACAACAGTGAAAATTACAAGCACAATTAACACTGGACATAATGAGACCGCATATTAACTTGTCGTTCGTGCCTGGTTTGGTTTACATTCCTCACAGTGAGATATGGATGGATAAGACTGGATAAAACCATTAACCACTAGTTTCATGCTGCCTGGCCAACGGCTGGAGCTCAGAGTGCAAGCAGAACTCAATCAGCACTCCTCCTTCACCACTGAAGCAACAAAGCTGAGGTGAGGCTTTCCTCCCTAACCTGGTGCAACAGACCATTTTACTTACTTCTTCCCATCTGCTCTTGTTGGTTGTCAGCGAAGGTGATGTTCACCCAGAGTGTGAAGCACGTCTTTCACCTGTCTTCGAATTTTGGATAAGACGGAAGACGATGTTTCACAACATGTCAAAATGTTACTCTCACACTGGCCGAGGGAAGAAGTGTTCTGTGTGCAGGCGCCACCCCCACCTCTGGGAGCCTTCCAAACAGAATTTCAAAGGAAATGAAAGATCAGAGTGAGGAGAGCACAATTCACACTGCTGTTTTTCTTCGACAGTAACAGGTAGCAATGTGGCGGGATTTAAAACATTGCAGTGTTTGACAGTGATGTGTGCTTTGTCAAGCAGAAGTGCAATGTATTTGACCAAACATGTAAAAAGGTCAGAATCTTCCCATCTGTCACTGTCATGGTTTGAAAGTGACACATGAAGAGCAGATGGGATACATAAAACATGTAAAACTGTGTGGGTGATAGCTCCACATTTATGTTTTGACCAGAAGCAAAGCATTCATTTCTAAAGCCATCGTTGTAGCACTGTTTCTCAAACATACAGATTGTGAGGTGCACTCCAAAGAATCTACCAAACTACACGTACTGTTTGGGTATTTTCTAATTTTTTTTTTTTTTTTTTTTTTTTTTTTTTTTTTGTGTTTTTTTTTTTTTTTTTTTTTTTTTTTTTTATTTTGTTTGGTGCCAGAATGGGTTTCAGTTTTTATTGTTTTAAAATGTTTAGTTTTTGTCTTTTTAATTATTATTGTATGGAGAACATATACTGCAGGCAAGATTTAGGAAACGGTATTGGTTTCCTAAATCAGTATAGGTGATACAATTAAAAACTGACCTTTCTGAAAGCAGCTGACTCACTGTCTTGTAGACATCCAAGGTCTTAATATATATGTTTATCAAAGCCTCATCAGGCAAGCTGTGATAACACGTTTTACCAAATTAACACATACTTAAATTAAGGAAATTTCCTTAAAGGGGAAAAAATTAAAAAATTAAAACAAAAAATTGAAAATATTTTTCATTCAATTGTAATTTTGTTTTCAAAATTGTATTCTTGTCAAAATTTTAATTTTAATCACATCTAAAAATGAAAATGAAATGAAAATGTCAGCCTCAGACCCTCCAGGTTTATTTACTTGTGAGGCCTTCAGCACTCACAATGAAACTGATAAATTGACATTAATGACGCATTAGATCATGGCCTAAGAAACATACAAAAATGAATGTTTAAAATGAACTTGCCCTTATTCATCGTTACACATAAGTGGTGCAGTAAAACATTTCTCTTATCAGTTGTCCTGACACCTCAGCAGAGTGAATGCAGCTGCCACTAACCCGTGAAGGACTTGGAAAATCAATTTTTTCATCAAGATGTGGACTAGCATGTGTTACAAGTGTGAGCAAAGGATGCATGCTATCGTGTGTGTGTGTTGTAAGTGTGGTATCAATAACTTCAATCATGAGCTGAGTCCGAGTAGCAGTCTCTAGATCAATGTTCCCAGTGATAGCACTTGAAACAGATGACCATGTCATATCGTCCTGTTCTGGAGCCATCTCTTTCTCTGGCAGGAGCTTGATTCCCTGTTGCAGTCATGGGTTCTGGCACAGAGGTGGTAGTTTGAATAGATTGGTACATGGTTAGGGTCGCCATGTGAAGCTTCTTTTATTTCTGCTGTTGGTTTCTGAGGAGATTGTCAGTGTAACAATGTAACATGGTGTCTGACCTTTCAAAGGGCTGGTATCTCCCTATATTCCTTGCTGTCGTCATCATCCCAATCACAATTTTCTCTGCTGATGTCTGGTCTAGGGAATTTACCAGACCTTTTTCCCAATCACGAGTTATGGCCGCTTATCCAGAGATTCTGACCAAGGTCAAAAGACTAAAAGCTGTCCACTGGCGCATTTGAGAGGCAGCTGGAAGCCCCCCACATCACTGTCTGGTATGGTGGGCTATGGAAGAAATCTTTGATGTGGAAGTGGTTGTCCAGTGAGTTGGCTTGTTGATGTGAAACCTCGAACAGTGTGCCATGGTCAACAGTGAATTAGTGGAAAAGTCTACTGATGCACTCTTTGTCTTCGTTGTATGATGGTGGTGGAGGTCAGGGTCAAGTAGGTGTAGCCATTGGAGGGGTACAATCAAGGTTGTGATCTACTCTGACACACTGAGCCTCTACACAGACAAGAATTTCTCTAAGATTTATGTTTCATCCCTAGCCCTTTTCTTCTCAACTGAGCCTCTTAGAGTTTTTTCTGCATTCTGCTTCAAATTTCCACACATTTAATGCCTTCAGGTGATTTTCAATTCCAACCAAATCTTTTTTTTCTTTTTTTTTTCTTGGCTTTTATCTCTTTTACTCCATGATCTAATTTTTATCCCACTACATTACCTTACTCATACTGAAGCCCCCCTCCCATAGAAACCCAAAATGTTTTACCTAAATGATATTAGGTGATATTTTTCCCTCATATAAAGCACATTTGGAGACATGAAATACACCTCTTAACTACAGTTTTCTTTGCCAGACT
This sequence comes from Tylochromis polylepis, assembly GCA_015107715.1. NCBI lineage: Eukaryota > Metazoa > Chordata > Actinopteri > Cichliformes > Cichlidae > Tylochromis > Tylochromis polylepis. The sequence goes on along the minus strand of VVHJ01003841.1, from coordinate 5,774 downwards.
TGTTTCCCATGCTCACAAATACCTGGTTTTATCTACTGTATTTGGCATATAGTCTCTGGGCTATAGAGCCAATTGTCACCCCAAATCAAGATTGTCTTTTGCTATAACCTGGAAAAGCAGTCACAAGAGTGATGAAACTTTAGGAGCACCTGGTCCTCAGTTTACTTTCTCCCTGAGAAAATGCTCTGTGTTCCTGGAACACTATGCTTACTTGGCCCTGTAAAGACTAATCCCTAGACCAGATGTGAAACAATCAATTTTCCTGTTTATTTATTTATTTTATCTTTTTTGCCCAAAATAACAGCAATTATTTACCCTTGCAAAGGGGTCAAACTATAGTGCAGACAGTATGACAGTAGTCTGCATGTTTTTTGACAAAGAGGGGTTGTAAGCCTAGAATATATATAGAGAGACGAGTTATCTATCTGCCATGGTCACAGAATGCATTCAGAACATTGTGTGCAAAAGATAACTCTTTTGTTCCTTTCATTCAGTAAAGTAAGCTTGACACAGAGAAGTAACAGAGTCTTAAATTTTTCCATTGCAGAAGCTACATTTACTAATTTCAGCAACTGCTGCAAAAAGTTCCAGAGACACACAAACATAAAAATGCATTTCCTTAATGTTGCTCATACATGAAGAAACACGGACACATTGGTAAGGTGCCACACTGAAATCATTACTGCCTTTTCTCACCACGGGAGCATGGACACCATGGAAAATACAATATAAGGACACTGAATACAAAACATTTTTTCATGCTGTAAAGGACAGAAGAATCATTTGAACTATTTCTCTTGTGTATTAGGTTTTCATTAATAATGCAACACATTGTTGCATTATTAATGCAAATTTTGTTCTAAATAAACACCTTTGAGAGTGAGAGAAAACGAAAGATCTGTCATAGGAAAGGGCAAGAAGTGACCAATAATACAAACAGGCACAAGTCAGAATGCACAATTTATCCACCTAACAGTGCTATCGCCCAACATTTGTAACCCTGATTATTTATGTTTAAAATAGAAAAGCATTCAACGATAGCTGTGGATTATATTTATCTAGCTTCAGTGTTGTATCACTGTTGGGTAACTGGATTATATCATATTGCTGAATAGGACCACAAGATTGCATCTCCTTCCTTTCTGTTCTCTTGAGCCAGAGTGAGAGGTATTCAGACTGTGAGAGATTACCATCATATATGACTAGCAAATGTACTCTGGAGACCCGGCATCTTATGATCAGTACAAAATACTGTTAAAAAATGCACCAGTTTAATTAAATCCAGTTTCATTATTGATGTATGATTAAAATCTCTGCTCAGGGCTGAAATATTAACAACTATTTCATTAATTCATGAGGATTTGTTTTTCTTTTTTTGTTTCCCTGGCAAAACAATTTATAGAAAAAACATAAAAACATAGCATTGCCATATGGTATGGGTCAATGTTTTTTGTTTTTTTTTTATCTCAGAAAGTAGTACTGGCTCATCTCTTACTTGTATGATGCCAGTGGGAGCAGATATCCCTTATATTGTCACATCAGACACAACGCTCTGACTGTGAGCATAGAAGCTCCATCAACCTGCTGTTCAAAACAGCAGGTTGTAAAGGACAGAAGAATCATTTGAACTATTTCTCTTGTGTATTAGGTTTTCATTAATAATGCAACCCATTGTTCTTAGAAATTTTGTTCTAAATAAACACCTTTGAGAGTGAGAGAAAAAAAATAATCTTTTAAACGAAACTTATGTTTAAAAGACGCAGCTAGTCAGAAAAAAAAGGAGGCTTAAAAAGTGTGACACTAGAATGCATTTTTTTCAGAGAGCGGGTGAACTGAGGTGTCTATGAAAAGGCTCAGTATAAAATAAATGAAGATTCATTTGAACTGAGAATCATGCAAAGCTACCCTAGTACAGTCCGAAAATAAAATATTACGCTGGACATGAGCATAATAGATCCTCTTTTAATCTTCCATTTTGTAACTTTCTTGTGATTAAAAAAAAGAGTGTTCAGAAGGATGACAAGCTATATGCAGACATCTGTTTGCAACCCACCAGTTCCTACTTATATTTTATATCTTCTCATAGTACGGATTTGTATGTAGATCATTCTTCTGTATGTTTGTCATAAACCTTTTAAAGGAAATGTGTTGATCTCATCTGATAACAGAAAGTAGGAAAATTTGTGAAATTCAGTTAGAGGCAACAAAAATTAATATCACAGACTGTAATAGAAACTACATGGTGAAGCAAATGGAAAGGTCAGCAGAAAAATTGGATTTTCTCTCTAAAAAGAGACCTCAGTCTCCTGTGGTCTGAACTTTACATCTTAAACCAGAGAAAAGCCTAGAAAATGCTGACTTTTACTCTAAAGTGCCAAACAAAATAAAATCTGAGGAGCTGTGTACCAATCGAGCAGCACATCTCCTTTCAAGAAACTTTCAAGATTGCCATGTATCCAGGACACACCTCCTGTATTGTGCTCCTCCACTTCCCTATATAACTGACTAGTGTAGGAAGAACCTTGACCACCTTTATAAGTGAGAAATAAAGGGATCAGCATGTTTTTTTTTCATGGTTTCACTTTTATGGTGTGTTTAGTTGTGTACTGTCACCAGGGGGAAGTGTTAGAAGCAATCATGGGGTACTCTTATTCATGTTTGTGCTGTTGTTGGTCCTTTAATGTTTGCTGCAGAGAGAGGAGAAGTCAATGTCTTTGTAATGAATTGAAAGTGAGTGTTAAAAACAATGAAAGCTTTCCACTGAAGCCATTTTATGTGCTGCTAAAGCTGCTTTATTGAGCTTCCAGTCTTTTTTTCCCCACTGTTTTCTCTCTTCATAGTTAACCCTGCTGTTGCTACCTTTCCTGTTCAAGCCCATTTTTCAACCAATTATAATGAAGGAATTCGTAGCCTCAAAAGCAGAGATGATTATTAACTGAAGGTGTCAAATGAGCTTTGATCTGTGGGTGTGGCAAAGTGGATGTGAAAAGGTGGATGAGCTGTGAGACAGTCTTGATACAGAAATGGCTGACCCCTCAACAACACCAGTCCACCAAACCTCCATTTACAAGTGTTGGCCTTGAACTTGTTGGCATGGACTGTGCACTGCTAGAAAACAAGTAAACAGGGATTTTTATCTATGTGAATGTAAAAGTAACTCACACCAAGATAGCCGAATCACTGGACTTTAAACTTACATTAACCTTGTTGCTCAGTTCAGTGTTCTGACCACTGAACACAGATTCATTCTGGGACAAGACTGAAAAAGAGAGATCTTTCTCTTCTCCTAAATAAATGGCAACATTTCTTTAGGTTTTGCTTCTAGGCAGCCAGACTTTTAAAACTTTAAAATTTTTAAGGTGATCTTCAGGCTTTCTGCAGACTTTGGACATTGGTTACTTTCTTACTCATTTTCAGTCCAGTCCTTGGACCTAACCATTTTCAGAGTAATGTGTTTTTATTTCTTAAGACACTTAACACTAACTTAATCATTCAACTATAAAAAGGCACTTAATTGACAGGATCTATGAAAAATGCCAAAAATAACAGTGTGACAAACACTAACTTGCACCATCAAGTTGATTTCCAAATAGTTATTCACCAAAACCTTACTGTATCTTGGGATAGTGTGTCCTTAAAAAAATGTCCTTTAGAAAAATCCTCCAAGAAGTCTAGAGAACTGTTCCTGAAGACTGCTCAATGAAATTAGAAGCTAAGTTTAATTTGTTTTTTGAAGTACAATTTTTTAGTGTACTTTCACTCGTACAAACATGGGTAGCTGTAAAGAAAAAAGCTTTTGTGAGTTTGTTCTGGCATACTTTGTCACTTCCCCTTGCTTAGCCAATCATTGCTTGGAATGGATCAGATTTTTCCTGTTTTTGCAGCAATCCATGCCCACTTAATTCCAACATTAGAAGAGTGTGAGGGGAGACGGTTTGTGGATGTTTGGAAATCTAGGAAGTATAGTGAAATCCTAAAAAAAGTCTCTAAGCCCCCTGCCATGTTTAATCCCCAAAACCCCAATCTGCAGTAAGACAAGTAAAGGTAAAGGTAACATGTTTCGACTCAAGAATTTTACACAAAAAAGTAAGAAAAGAAGAAAAATCATTTGTAAAGAGAAACATACTGGTCTTGAATCTACGTAAAATAACCTAACTGGATATCTGTTCTGTGAAAGAGCCATCATCAATCAATGAATCAAGAATGAACATGATTTATTCTTCTTTTTATTTACAGGTGGTTAAAATCTAACCAATCTAAAATGTCCTTGGGTCCCTAAAGGGTGAAAGTGAGACTGAAAATGAGTTCTTGTGCTGCTGGGCTGCTGATAGTATTCACAACAATTAGCTAAAAATGCTTTTTCTGGAACAATCATGGAGGCATTGATGGCTGCTGGGAACCTGAAGCTGAGCTGCTTTACTGGCTGCAAGCTTATCTCCGTTACTCGAAAAGTTGGAACCTGGACTTTTTACTTTTATTAGTGAAAGGTATTATTCAAGTAATTCAAACTGTAATAATGGAATGGTAAACAATCAGCAAAACTGCCTTTTTTAAAATTGTCAGGTGTCCGCACAGATTGCATGTTTTAATTGGCTGTCAATCTTGTGACTGTCTATTTCACTGATCACCGTCAAAGCATAACTATGACACACTTTGGCTTGCATGGCTCAGTTAGTACAGTGAACAACCAAAGAGTTTGTTGTTCTTCTGCTACACAAAGAAGACAAAGAATATCATTTAAATTGGTCATTTATTTTGCTGCATTTCCCCCAGCAGAAATGATTTCTTGTGGCACTTTGACTCTCATAGTGGAGAGTCAGTTGTGCCTTGAGGCAACTGTTGTGATTTGGCGCTATATAAATAAACCTGAATTTAACTCAATTGGAATTGGAGCAAAAAAGTTTGTCCTATGGATGTATTAACATCTGTTAAGCAATAAAGTTCTATCTGAGAAAAATGTCTACAAAACAGCCTACTAGTCAGCCAGTGTGCTTTGTCGAAATGTTTGTGGAAACATGTCTCACCACTCAGCAGTCCTCTTAGTAATGCCTCAAGCAGTTATTTAGAAAGTTACATTGCAGTCCCTATGTAAATGGGGACAGAGCTGTAGCTGTGGTTTTAATGCTCAGCATGACAAAAATCTTATGTCATTGTCACAAAATAATTTTTAAAAAAATATATTTTTGCATATCAATTATATTTCTTATTATGCTTGCAAATTGTTACATGACACATTGGCTAGAGCCTCACTGATTTACTGGCAGGCTGATATTACCTGCCTGATATCCAATATTTTCAGATTTAGCAATATCGATATTTATGATCACTGAAAATTAACATATAAAAAGTAAAGAAAGGACAACAGAAACACCCTTCAGACATGCCATGAGTGTTGACATTGCATAGTTTGTCCACCAGAGGTCACTCTGCAACTTTGGAAAGGGGTGGATTTAAAAAATCGATTTCCTGATTCAAATCGATTTTATATATGATTTTTCAATAATGCGATATCAATTCATTAAATAATTCACGCTTGATAAACATTGTCATTAATTCCCTCTTACTTTGGCTGTTTTGCTTCGACCACAATAAAAATCACACTTCCATTGGACTCCATTCACAAACATCTGGAGCTCCCAGACTCCTCTGTCAGACTTCTGTTTGCTGATTTTTCATCAGCGTTTAATACTTTGCAGCCTCATATTCTGACTACTAAACTTTCTTCCCGATTTCACCTGGATGATCAGCTAATCCTGTGGATATTGGACTTTTTA
>VVHJ01003839.1:0-10000 GCA_015107715.1 Tylochromis polylepis | reverse complement strand
GGACACAGTGGAAACTGGGAGCTTTGTCTATGTTGGCTCATTATAGTGGGTCTGTCTAATGAATTATACTTTTGGCTGCTGCTCAAAAAAAAACTTCAGATCAGTGTTACCGCAAGTACAGGGTGTCATCTTTCATCTTCACAGAAATAATCACTGCTTAATTTTTATTTTTTATGTGATCGACTACCTAAGACAAGTGTTTGTTCAGGCTTTGAGAAGGATCTGCTTTAAATTTGCATTTTCAGGAGGGTCATTCTTTCACAGAACCTCTGAGTGTAGCTTTTCCTGGCCTCGTTTCTATATTGGGACATGTGGCCTAAATCACATGGTCGCTCTAAAAATTATTGCTTTGCTCTAATTTAATTTAGTGATCGTGTAATTTTTAAACTAACGACACATGAACCCTCTCTTTAGGTCATCTGTCTACACAAGAAGTAGCTATATAAGCTATGGATCTGTTTTTCTCTTTTTAAACTACATCCCAGAGACAGATAAATTAGCTTGCAGACAGACTTCCCGATGCTTGGCAAAACACAGCTAAACAGTGAGCCCGTGGTTACTTTGGGCATGAGCGGCCACTCGTTACTTGGATAGTGATCACACAAGCCTTGTTCATTACCTGACAAACCAGCTCCTTTCTGAGACACAACAGAGGAAGAAAAGAGACCTGTGCACAAGCTGAGGTCTTATTTATAGAATGAACGACTGGATTCTCTCCTTGGTAACTGCTGCTTTTTTTTTCAGTAGGTCACACATTAATGGTGATGTAGAGGAAGCTAAATGTTATGCATAGGTTATATTAAGCTTCTTTGTCATCTGTCCTAGATCTACATTCATCTTAATTGTGCTAAATTAACTGGATTTTTATTTTCTGTCAGGTATAAAGTAACTTTTGTTGCAATGTTTACAGAAGTATCTGTGCTATGTTTAATGAGCTTGACCACATGTTCACTCAGGGGATCTCCTTTTTTTTATGATCACTCTAGAGGCCAAATTATGCGCAAGTTGACTGGATTTTCCAGTTCATGTATCCATCTGAGGCACATCAGTGATGTGATGTATTCACCAAGGGGGCTGGACAACACACAGGACAAACACACATAAAGCCTACAAGCTTGTTATCATGTTTTAGGAATCCTGTACTTACATGAGTCTCACTGAAAGAAATGGAGCTATGTGTTTAATCAGGAGACATGTTTTGAAAGAAACTAGAATGAACATGCAAATACCAAAAAAAGGATCCAAAATCAACCCTCTAATGCTAAGTGTATCATATTCAGCACATGAGCTTTTGAGACCATCTAACCCTAACCCATGTAAATGTTTTTGTTTAAGATAAACAAACTGTGAGAAATAAATTGCACAAAAATGCAGAATGTTGCAAGAATTATATAAATTATTGTTTACATATGCAAGTTGATATTTGCATTCTTTTTTTTAATTGGTTAGAAGGTTCAATAAACACACATAAATTCTAGTTTCAAGAAGTTCTAATTTTCTGACAATTATTTCATGGTTCCAGCATTTCACAGCTAAGATTTGCACGCTATATTTTCACACATACAAAATAAGCACACTGAATTTTGGATGATTAAAAAAAACACATTGCACACAGTAATGCAATAATTTATGTGTTCACTACTGTGACATGTTAACAATTAACAAAAAATGATAATGAGGGCCCAGTATAAAAAATGTTTAATGTCCATCTCACAGTAATCATGACACAAAGGCTATGAGATACATATCAACATATGTATTTCAAGTGCTGTACACGATATAGAACCCCAAAAGCTGCTTTTATTCTGACCTTGGATCATAATTCAGTATCAAAGTGAAGAGACTGTATTAACAAGCTCCTGTTAGCTGTACCAACCAAAGATGAAGGCTGTCTCCCTCTTCACAGACTTATGTGTCAGGGGCTAATCATATCTGTATATAACTTTATAATCATAACTGCCAACTTGACAGTTTTTTTCCCCCCTTTTTTGTCTCACTACATCTAGCATTCTCTGTACCCGCAAAGTAATGGTGTAACTGTTAAAGGCACAAAGGTTTTAGAGTTTTATATCAACTGCAGTATTTGGTGTCAGTTTGACAGTTTGCTTGTAGACATATTTTTGTTTATGAATAATTTACAGAGGAGAGTGGATGCTCTAAAATCATAGCTCACAGCCCATTTTTCCCCAGGCAGATAGCATGTGCAGTGTTATGATTCAGAATTACTGCTATTGTTGTTTCCTATATAGCTAACAGTATTTAAACAAAATAGTTTATGCTTGAGCAATTAACATTTAGAGATTGATTCTAGAGAGACAAAGAAGAGGGGGGGTTATTAACAACATTTTAATGTGTTAATGTCCTGCCCATTTCCCTAATTATTTAGGAAATATTAATAACATTTTTCAACACTGGTTTTGAACACTTTGGAATGCAAGTGCTTTTTATCATACAACCTGCTCAATTCATGCTTAACTCTTAAAGTTGATATGCATCAGAGCATAAACATTTACCAATACATTTTTTTGCTGTTGCTTTTTAGACACTTACACATGAACCATAGCCAGTTCGAAGCAGTGGCATAGGAAACATAATGTGCTCTGTTCTCCATCTTATAGATAGCATCTTATCTGCAGCCTTCCTCTATGCTCCAAGGACAGCATTGAGAAAGTAATACAATGTTTATTCTGTTTATCCGGTGCATTAGGATGAACTATACTGTATGTTGATGTCGGAGTAAATTACTGTTAATTTAAATCACCGGTGGATACAGCAAAACAATAAAGCAAATACACTTTTAGATAGCTGCATGTGCACAGCCACACAGTGTTAGACATCCAGCTTAAACCTACATGATGTCCTGCCCATTTCCCTAAACCTAAACCCAAATTTTATTCTGATTATTAGATCTAAAACCACGTTTAACCATTTTACTTCATTTCATAACTAAAGGCCATCCAACTAACTTAATTCAGACTGTGCACAGTCTGAAATGGAGAGGTCATAAAAAAGAAGCAGAGCACACGCAGGCTTTTTTTGTACTTTTATTTATATTTGCATAATTAATAACCACTAGAACATAAACAACTGCTTATACAAAATTCCACTGTAAGCTGTGTGATTTATTATATTACTGTTCTTGTTCTCTCTAAGGATCCAAAAAGAAGCACATCCAATAAATGTAGTAAATGCCAATAGCTTCTTCTTGGCAGAGACTTTCTTATTACATCCATGCCATCTCTACACCTCCAACCTCTATTTAAGGACATTACCCAGACTCACAAGCCATTCTCCATTCACAAACACAAACAGCATTTCTTTGGTTTAGTGGAAGGCTTCGTTCTCAGAATACTCTATAGCACAGTTTACTTATGTGATTGGAGAAAAAAAATACACACACAACTGAATTATAACATGTTTATTTTTGGAATATCAATTTATGAAGTCACACCTAAGGAGTTAATGTAGTTTAACACATACACTTAAAGTGGGGTGGAGGGGGTAAAAGATGCTAACTAACAGCACCCTCAAAAAATTATATCTTGGTTTTTTATTACTTACAAAAGTCAAAATGTAAAAATGACATTTTGCTAATTTATATGTTATCGTGGAAAAAAAATCACATCACTGTTACCAGTAATTGTGCTAAGCGACGCTAACATAAAAGTGGCTTCAGCTTTATATTCATATTTATTTATATCTTGTCATCGCTCTCCAAGAAAGTAAGAGTAAGATATTTCTAAAAAGAATTAGCTATTTCGCAAGAAATCCTGTGTTTTTGTTTGTTTATTCTTTATTTTTTGTTGTAATTTGCAGTAAGTATGTAAGTAAGTAAATGAAAAAAAAAATACACAGTGTTATATTTCTGTATGGTTTTGTAGATAGAATGTCTACAATGTGTATGCATTAAATATATTTCTATTGTCTAATAATATAAGGTAATAAACACATTGTCACCAGTAATATAAAATGTCAAAACTCCAGCAATATAAAATGTAATAATTTAATTTCAATAATATGCACTCACTAATAAATTAAGATTTTCAAAAACTTGTTATTTAGACAAAAACGACTGAAATATACACGTCACACCTGGCCATAAGTTAAAAGCACGCAGTTAATATAATTACATCATTTAGTTATCTTTGATTTAAGCTCATTTCGCATATGTTTTTTCACCCCATATATCACACAAGATCATGAGCCTCATCATTTTTGTCATCACTGTATTTAATTGTTGTTGTCCATTGTACATGTCACACTTTATACAATGTTCCTGGTTTTAAAACAGCTCTGAGAATATGTTTATCTAATGTTGCATTTTAGATAAGTGGAAGAAATGCTGCCTTCAAGGACCCTAAATTCTGTAACAGACTTGTTAGATCCATACATCACTGGTGACCAATCAGTTCAGTGTATTTTAGCTGGCTTTTTTGATGTTAGTATCAACAACTGTACTTCACATGATGGTATTCATGAATTTCAATCCAAGCATCAATCCGGCAGGTCTCGCTAAACTTCCCACTAAACTTCTGAACTGTCATGATGTTACAGACCAAATGTCTCCAGACCCAAACCTCAGCACTTGCTGCTTCAGGGTTCTAACCCTTGTCTATCTTATATTACTAAACATCTTTCTTTCTCACTTTGCTACATGTGTTTTCAACGAAAGTCAACTTTGTTTTAGTTTTCATTATGTCACATCTGTAGACCTTTGAGATGGCCATTCAGTATATAACGTTGCTCTTAACAATTTAACTATTATTGTTTTTCACAGCTTGCATCAGTTACTAAAGCCTTTATCCTATAAAAATGAACATACTTTCATAATCCGAATTCTCTAGAAATTAATCTTCAGAATAGATGGACATTATTTTTGTGTCCTAAGTTAATTTCAGCCCTATTAGGTGTTTGTTTTTTTGCTCGCACGTAGTGTGAGCTGTTAGGAAACGACCTCAGTTTACAAATTGTTTATGTTTTTATGTTTTCTTGTAGGGATTAAATGTAATCTGGACAGTTCTATTGCTAGGGAACACTGCACTTACACAAATAAAACTAAACTTTCTGTTCAGCCCACAGTGTCTCGCACCTAATTGGGAAGCCATCTGAAAATGAACCACATTCATTATACAAATGTCAGTGCCTGCTGGTGGAGTGTAGGAAGAAGAGAGAGCTGGGAGGAGGTGTGGAGGGGCTGCGAATCAAACTGACAGTCTGCTAATGAGAAATCATCAAGAAAAAAGGTTCCTCGGTCCACTTAAGAGGCACAGTTTTACATAGCAGTTGGGTGTATAATGCAACACACAAGAAATTAGTGTGTTATTGTGCAGATTTTTAGAACTATAAATCATTTCCATCCCCACATGTTCCCTCACAAAGCTTTCATATCAAAGAGATTCAGATTCCTTTGTTTGTTTAAATGAAGTCCACACAAGCACTCGAACAAAATGCTCTTTTGCCACTCAGCTCACTAATCATTTAATGTTTACAAGCAGTGGATGAGATATATTTTTGTTAGCAGAAAGTGAGGGCATTTCTAATATTTATTTAAGTTTTTAAAAAAGAAAAAAAAGGAATACATCTGTCAGGCAAAATATTTTCCTCTTTACAGAAACAACAATTTGTGGTTTTGCAGGATTAGTTCTTGGCAGATGACTTTCTTAGTCCTGCAATTCACAGTTAATTAAACTTTGGAGTGCTGGTGGGTGGATTTTGTGACATTTGGTTAGCTCTTTCCCCCTTTTTTAATTTTTTTTTCCTTTTTAGACTATGCTAAGCTAACCAACATGATATTTAATATACAAGCCCATAATGTCATATGAAATGAACAAGGCAAAACAACACAATGAGACTACTAAAAGCCTTAAAACCTTTTTTCCCTTTTTTTTTAAAGTTTTGCTGCTAAATGTAGGAAATTTAAAGAAAAATAAACCCAGGACCTTATTTATCTAATAAATAAGACCCTGGGATATTAACGCCATCACTTTAGCCAACAGGAGCATAGTCAGCAGACCTACTGTCAAAATTTCCAGTTGGCCTCACAAATTGTGGCTGTGGAATTGATTTCCTTTGCTTCCTGTTCCAGGGATGTGACTCACTCCAAATATGACACAGTGTAGACACACAACAATGAAGTTAAACAGAGATCAATATAAAAAAAAAAAGATGGACAGTATTTGGAACTATTTCTGTCTGTGTGACACACACTAAGCTGAATTTGTGACTGGATCTAAGAATGATCAGAAATGGCACGATATCTGTCATGGGATCCTATAAGCTATTTTGGCACAAATAATAACTGATTGTTTTGGTGGCACTGAAAATTCTGGAAATTTTTTTTAAAATTTAATGACACAAAAGCTATTACCACTGGCCTTCGAAATATCCTGCTTGTCAAATTCTTCTCAAAATCACCAACAGTGCAGACATCTGAAAACAAATAGCCAAATAATAAAAAAAACATGCTTTGATTTTCATTTTCTGTCAAAGAGATTCCTTTAGGGTACACTTGCCATGAAAAACAAAATTATCATGGTGCATTATATTTGTGTTCTGCTTTCAGTTTGTCAGATGTCTCAGACAAGTGAGAGCAGTCTGAATGAAAAGCACACTGCCTCAAAGAGCAGATGGTACTGAGACATAGTCTCTCTCTCTCTCATTCTCCCTGTGAGCCATCAGTGTATTTAACAGTCATTGTGTACATGATTAGTTCATGTACATCACAGCTTTCTGGCTGGAGCTTCTCGTGTAGCTTTCTTTCGACACACGCAGTGGATGGAAGCTATTCTCAGCAAACAGGTGCCATCATGTGGCATCAGGTGTCCTTCCAAGAGGTTACACGGGGAGGAGAGGGTGGTTTGTCCTAGATATGCAGTTAGTTAGATCAGAGGGGCTCTCGGAGGGCACTCTGAGTTTGGTAGCCAGCAGGGACAGCACCACTGTCCCTGACAGCCAGGACAGTGGTGGTGTAAATCTGGGATAACCTGATTTGCTCATGGAATCAGGTTAGTTATGTGGGCTCTCACTCCTATGTTATGTTAAACAGGTCATTCAAGGCTCACACATGAAGAGGATTTTTGTTACCTTTGCATTCAGGGTTAGTTAATAAAAGCCCTGTCTGTCTAAGCACTCGGTGTGACCAGCATTAATAAAGCGAGGAGAAATCAACTACAAATTAGCAGGGGCACATTTACCGTACTGGACTGGTGTCAAAAATCTTTCCATTGTTTGGTTTCTATAGCAACCAAAGCCTCTGGACATGAATCACTGAAACTGGAGACAGGAACAGGGGATCACTTTATCTACCTAATTGATGAACTACATGTGATTACTGAAAATAAGAGCAACCAAGCGGCTTGAAAAGATCTGCCTCCCATCTATGCTAACTGATTCACTTCTGCTGTCTTTCAGTAAAGCAAGGCAACGCTTCATTGTGTCTAAGAAGCAAAAAGCTTCCTTGTAAAAAAATTTGTACAGCTGACCATCTGGCAGGAAGGACCTTTCAACTGATGCACAGCTTTTTGTCTGCTTTTTCCTTTTACCTTCCTCTATTTCAAGTTAATGGGACATAATGTTACTAAACTGTTCCTGTGGCCCTTTGAAATTAGTTTACAATTGATTATATTTAGGTAGATCAGCAATGTTTTGCACATTTTAGATTTTATTTTTAATTGAGGTGCCGAATAAGGAAAAGGAGATTTGTGGTCTCCCTACTAGGAACAACATGAGACTATCTAAGATCCACCATAGATGCAGATGTGAATTTTTTTTATTTTATTTATTTATTTATTTATTTTTATTGTGGCTTATTGTGTAATGTTTAATACAAAATTAGCCCACATGCAGAAGCAGTGTGTAAAAGACTTAATAAATCTTTGCTGCTTCTATTAGAATTAAGAGGGTAAGTAGCAGCCAGGTACTGCTAATCAAATGCATTTGATTAATTGATCATCAGCAACTGTGACCTCCTCTATAAAAGTAGAGGTTTTGGCAGTTTGCTTGTCTGGAGCGTTCAGGTGCATGTTAGCTCAACGCCAAGCAGGAATGATGTCAGCAGTGATCTGAGAGAATCAGTCGATCTGAGATGGGTTATAAGATTATTTCCACCGAATTTGAAGTAGTGAGTAAAATTATTCACAAGTGGAAAACATTCAAGAGCAAATTCACCCCAAAGTCAGATTGTGTAATGCTCATAGAAAATGTAAAACACCCAAGACCACAAAACTTCTGTAGAAGTCTCCTGGACAAATGAGACCAAAGCGGAGATGTTTGGCCATAATCCACATCACCACATTTGGAGAAAACAAAGAGGCGTATGTCTTCACTATTTGAATAAGTAGTGACAACATGTGCAAAGTTTTGTTGCTCTTTACCAAATTTTTTGCCCTCGTAAGAACTTGATATTGTTTTTAGTACGTCCTGAAATGCAAAACCTTAGAACTGACTGAGGGTGTACTTTCTTTTGGCCCTGACTGTATCTGTCATTGTATTCTTAGTCTTACTTGAAATTGGAATACATTTGAATGTTCAAACAAACAGATCACAGTGCAGCAAGGAAATGCCACAGGGTATCTTTTGTCAAATCAATAGCCGTTTGTAGACCAATCTAATGATATGAATATGATTGATTCAATAGACAAATGATAACCAGGAACAATTAGAAAGCAATTTTTGTCCTTTTATTTAATTGTCAAGGACAAGAAATGAGGGTGTATAAATGTCTGTGGTATCATGGGTGTAAATAGTGCTTGTTGGTCTAGTCAAACAAGAAAGATGTACCCAGAGACAGGAATGACAACAGCTTGTTCTGGTCATGAATGTCAAATGCTGACAGGAACAGATGATTTCCATAAACAGGGTACAATTGAGAAAGGATCAAAATAATCTAATCACTGCATAATATATTACTGTTGCAGCCATAAAATCCAGAGAACATTTAAATTACAAGCATTTAGCTATGATGTAACAGGTGCATGTGAAGTTATATATCTAATATACCTAGCAAATATAAGCTTTTTTTAAAATACACATATCAGTGTGTAAGTTTCGCTTCCATTATCACTGATATCACTAGCACTGATAATCATCCTATTTTAAATATACTGTTAATCTGAGAGTGAGAATGAGAGGTGAAATTTACAATGATAACAGACCTTGACCTCAAAGTTCATGGCAAATATGTAAGAAATGGAAAATTTACAAATCAGAAAGAGTAGAAAATGTAAATTTGTGTAAATCATCTTGTCCCAGAAATAAGCAGCTGAAACCTCAGAGGTCCTCGTTGTGTGTTTGATTGGACTCTTTGTTCTTGATACATTTGGTTCTATGGCATTGGGATTTAATCTGATTTGTATAAGTGGGTGTGGTCATAAGGTTATTTGCACAGACTCTGAAGTCCATCATTCTGTGTTGAGTAAAATTATTCTCAGATTGTGTAATGCTAGTAGAAACTGTAAAACACCCAAGAACTACACTGCAGAGTCTACAGGCCTCAGTTAGCATATGAAATATTTATGACAGTACAATTAGAAAAAGACTAAACAAGTATGACTCGTTTGCAACAGTTGCCAGGAGAAAGCCTCTTCTCTCTAAAAAAGAAAATTGCAGCACAGCTGAGGTTTGTAAGATTACACCTAAACAAACCAAAAACCTCTGGAAAAAAGTCCTCTCAGCAAGTGAGACAAATTGGAGATGTCTGGCCAAAATGCATATCGCCACATTTGGAGAAAACAAAACACATCATATCAGGACAAAGACCTCATAAGAACTGTCAAGGATGGCAATTGTTCTAGAGCGATAGCCAAGGCCACATACAGCCTTGCAGTCATTCAGTTGACCATGAATTCCTCAGTATACCAAAGTCAAATGTCAGGTCATCTCTCCAATAGATAAAGCTTGGCCCAAATTGGGTCATGCAACAGAATAATGATCCAAACCACAGGTGTAAAAATACAACACAATGGTTGACAAAAAAAAAAAAAAAAAAAAAAGGAATTGAAAT
>VVHJ01003837.1:0-11762 GCA_015107715.1 Tylochromis polylepis | reverse complement strand
GGTCAATCTACGTCCCCACCCTCACCTATGGTCACGAGCTGTGGGTAGTGACCAAAAGAACGAGATCGCGGATACAAGCGGCAGAAATGGGCTTCCTCCGAAGGGTGGCTGGCGTCTCCCTTAGAGATAGGGTGAGAAGTTCAGCCATCCGGGAGGGGCTCAGAGTAGAGCCGCTGCTCCTCCACATCGAAAGGAGCCAGTTGAGGTGGTTTGGGCATCTGACCAGGATGCCTCCTGGGCACCTCCTGGGTGAGGTGTTCTGGGCATGTCCCACCGGGAGGAGGCCCCGGGGCAGACCCAGGACATGCTGGAGAGATTATATCTCTCGGCTGGCCTGGGAACGCCTTGGTGTTCCCCCGGATAAGCTAGAGGAGGTGGCTGGGGAGAGGGAGGTCTGGGCTTCTCTGCTTAGGCTGCTGCCCCCGCGACCCGGCCCCGGATAAGCGGGAGAAGATGCATGGATGGATGTAATATTAATATGAAAGAAAAAAAGTGGGTTTTTTCTGCAATAACAAAAAATGCTGAGGAAAAGGTTACTGAACTATTGAGTTTATTGACCTCTTAAAACACTTTACATTATAAGCCATTTTGATCAGTTCACACCCATATTTAGTCAGCACTCTAATAAACATAGATGACACAGTCAGGTTTTTTGATAGGCTTGAGTTATTTGCCACATCAGCATGGAGATGAATAAATGGCATAAAGAATATAAACACAAACTTTTCATACTTTTTTAGTTGTTCATTCCACTTTCTTTTTATTTATTTATTCTTTTACAGCCAACCCTCCACTCTGCTCAGCACATTAAATTATTATTAGGTGTCTATTAGAGTCTAACACATATCAGTCATTAGTTGTACAACGATCAACCAAGTTTAGCAAATACCATTACATTTTTCCATGATCATGTTTATTTTGTTGCATAGTTCTTTTCTAACTGTAGATGTGGCAGTTACATGACCTAGTCCATGGTGAAAGTTAAAGTTAATTAAGTATTTTTTAATTAATTTTTTTTTCTCTCTGTCCTCACGGCAGGGAGCTACATAATCAAATATAGTTATGCCGATGGCATGAATTAATTTCAACCTGGAGTGAGCTCTCGTATAAAAACCTGATATTTTGGGAGCTAATAAGAAAACATAAAAATGTTTTTTTCCAGAACACTTTAGCCAAGGGTGCTATCTCATCCCGATGCTGCAAACACTGTCTCTTCTCTCTCTTCTCTTTCTCACCTTACTCTGGGTGTCTGTTCTTTTTATTATTAATATTTTCAGCTTCAGAACAGAGCTAAGAGAAATCGGTGAAAACATTGTTCTTTCTTTCTTGATATGTAGGTACCCCTACTGACATATGCATACCATTTGTGCACTGGGGTATTCAAACTCATGCCAGAAGAATGCAGTGATCAACACATTCATATTCATATTCACTCAATAGGTCTTTAGAGTGACACTTCTGGCAAAATGAAAAAGAAAAACAGTAATGTTTTTTTGATGCATACTTGTTGCTATGTGGCTTTGATCAGCTCATGCACTCTGCATCCTGCTGTGACTGTCACTGCTGTCTGACAGTGAGTTCCAGCTGGGATGTATTCACTAACTGCTACTGTCTGCCAGACTACATAGTTATGGGAAGGAAAAAAAAAAGTGCCAGTGCACTTTGGCTGCCTGTACTTTGTGAGAGTAGATCTGCTAGCTGAACACCAGTGATGTGCTCCACTGTTTTCACAGTCTATTTAAATGATCGTAAATGGAGTTAGTGAATATGTTCCTGGTAGTGTTCCAATAAAAGTTAACAAGGATATTGGTTTCATTTTCTCACAAGGTACAAGCTGTGTATCGAATGTGTTTACTTCCACTGATCAGTGCTGTGTCAGCAACACAGACAGTAGCTGAAAAACTGACCAAAAACATCATGTCATATACTTTACATTGCAAGCAGCCAACAGGAGACAGCATATCTTGCGGAATCACTTCCACTTTTTTCTGTTACTTTCTTGCATTATTTCTGAAAGCATTCTTTCAATGTGTCACTAGTTTTTCGATATAGTACAGTAGGTTTTGTGGGTGTGACATGATTGGTGAGATAGAAGTATTCATAGGTAAAGGTGATTGTGATAGATTTAAGAAAACACATTTTATGCATTATGTATTTTAATTCTCTCACTCTTTCTGACATTAAATCCACCATTACAATGTCTTTTTTTGTTACATATACACACTTGAAAAAAATCAAACCCAAAAAATGTACCACTGTACTTTAGTGTATTAAATTACACAAACTCAAATCAGGGTTAAAGCAGTGACATGTTCTGATGTCATAATGAGGATAAAGGATTTTGAGGTCAGTGACACTTATATTCAAATTACTGTGAGCAGGCGGGAACAACATTTAATGCTAATGTTAAAACTGTGTTGGGAGAACAGTCTAACAATAGGGCAATTGTGTCACAGAGCTCATAAAGATACAGGATATTATATAATATGAGCATAATTACTTGAAATTGTGAAAAAAAAATGTGTAGCACAAAACACTGCAATCGCCATGTGCTGAGGTGCAGTTTTGTTACCATGGTTACCCAGTTATTTCATTTTTAGTATATAGTTCATATAGATTTTGAATTAGATATTTTCTTCACAGCACCCAAGGCCATTATGTGGATGGTGTAAGTATATAGTTGAATTTATACTGAAATATCATTAGATTAATATGATTACATACCCAGTACAGTCTAAACTGAATGAAACTCAGCACCTGTTATCTTTGCAAATTTTGATGACATTGTAATTGAATTAGATATACGGTATGGTTGAGCCAAACTACATCCTGTATTAAGAAGTGTTTCTACTTTTTCCGTCATCCCTATTTACATAGGTAGGCAGGACAGAAGCTCAAACTCACCTTTTAACCTCAAAATCAAATGTATACTAAAGGCTTTGCAAATTTACACTTTTTTTGGAGAGCATTTTTTTAATTGTCTTACCTTATACCTGCTTTGCCTTAGACTAAGCAGGTGTGACTATAAGGAAGCCAATAAGGGGATGAAAAATGTTTTATATAGGGGCAGCACAGTAGCACAGTTGTTAGCACTGTTGCCTCACAGCAAGAAGGAGTTCAGTTCCACCATCAGGCCAGGGTCTTTCTGTGTGGAGTTTGCTTGTTCTCCCAGTGTTTGCGTGGGTTCTCTCTGGGTACTCAGGGTTTCCTCTCACAGTCCAAAGACATGCAGTTAGTGGGGTTAGGTTAATTGATAATTCTAAATTGCCCATAGGTGTGAGTGTGACTGGTTGTCTGTCTCTGTGTTAGCTCTGGGACAGACTGGTGACCTGTCCACGGTGTACTCTGTCTTGCTCTCTTTCTCTCTCTCTAATGCAAAAATATCAATGTCTTACAAATGACTTTAAATATCATCCAGCTTGTATGTTTTTACTGCCAGTTTCACAGCATAAGCCTTTTCATTAGACACTGGAGGGCAAAAAAGAAAATCTGACACAATGACAGTATTTCCAACTTGTGATTTTAAGCATACATTTCCCAGCTTTTTGGGGTGATGAGATGCACACAGAATGTAGTACATAGCCCCAGAGTCACCCTCCTTGTAAATTTGAAGTTGAGCCTAAACAGACTTCCTCACGTGCAGAAACTTGCACCTCACACACCACTTTTTCTCTCACATTCACAAACACATCTCTGCCTTCTTCCTGTTCACTTTCTCAAATCATAACTGTATAAGAGCAATCATGATAGCTTTTTCATTACTTCATGTCCTTTTCAAATACAAACCTCTTCCATTCAAGGCATTTTTATGATGAGTGAAGTCAGAGCACCCACCAGCATACAAAGAATAAATTAAAAAAAAAAAAAACAACTCGCCCCATCTGTGCTCATTTTAGACTAAATATGAATTGGACCAAGAGTCCACCATTTGAAGCGGTTTTAGCGTCTGCTGTGCTCGGCTATTTGATTTGGACACCAGCTCTTGTCAGCCAGATATTTATACAGTAAATGAGAGTTTTGGCTGCCACGGCCAGCAAATTAAAATTGGATGAGTTTCCTTCTTTTCCCTCGTCCTCTCCCTCTTGGCAACATAGATAATGCTGTGCTCAGTTTTCAGTGCAGGTCTCATCTTGTTTTGGGGACATGTTGACTTATGTGAGGCAATCTGTAAACAAGAAAATGTGAACGAACGTTAGAAAAATAAAATCTGAGTATTACTGTAACTGAAAACTTTGAAAGTTCCAGATGACACTAATCAACTATCATTCTTCTCAACTCGAACCTGGTAATAGTGACACTAATAGTGACCTAAAATTTCATATTAACATTTAATGCAAAGGTTTAAAACCAAGCTTTTTGGCATGTTTCCGTTGAATTGCAAAGTGGATACACACTTCATACACATATGCAGGTTGGTGTTACATGATTTTGTTCAAACACTAAACTTTCCTTTCTGTCACCCTGCTAATCTCTATGACACAAGGCTTGTCCTGAGGAGAGAAACTTATCGCAAAGTTAATCCAGACTCACATTTTCCCCTCCCTCTGTTGGCATAGTCTGCGCCCACAAGGCAAGTGATTTGAAATTAAAATGATTGTACTTTATTCATCATGATAGGTGCTCTGGGGCTGAAACACAAATATATGTGAAATCTTCTCACTTAGACATCAAACATTCTAGTATTTACTTCCATCTGTGTTTGCTGTTAGCTCTTTTTTGATAGTTCGATTCAGTAAATCATTGATTAACTGCTTTGATACTACAGAACCCAGCGTCAATTTAAGATACATAATTTAAAGTTTTTGCATTTGAAACATGTGGCCAATTAAGTTAATTTTAGTGGCAAAACAAAATTAGACTAGACTTAACTAAGACTACAGGGTTCCAGTGCCTGTGGTGACTGGCTCTTTGAAGAAAACGTATAATGCACTGCATAATTCAAGATCAATTTACATCAAAATTATGGCATTTGACCCTACTGGCACTAAGCAGTTTAGAAAGCACCTTGTACCAATAATTAAAGACTAATGGGATGACTCTCAAAATTAAAACCGCATGCTAAGTCATTCAGGCTGTCACATTTACAAGTCAGCGTTTCCAAAAAATATATTTTCTGTCTTCTTTCATCACTTTTAGATTTTGTTTTCCACAGATCTAATTTGGATTGCTGAAAAAGTGGTACTGACATTTTACATTACAAGATGTGATCACGGACAGTTAGTTCAAATGTTTGGGTCAGTAATGTTAATAGACTAATAACAAATTAGTCAAATTAATTAAGCCTTGAGCCTACTAGCTTCAAGCAGACATAGAAGGGGAGAACAAGGAGATTTGGTAAGAGTATCTCTTTCTAAGAACACAGGGAATATTTTCTTGAAACCTTTAGTTGTAAGGGATGCCAACAAGCATCATCACTTCATGACTTAAAGCTTCCCATTTTCTCCAGATGCATGTTAAAAATTCACCCACCAAAATGTGGCTTTTGAACTCTCTGTGTTTGAAAATAAATTTCTTTTTCTTTTGCTGGATTAAATTATCACAGTTTCTGTACTTGTTCCACCAATCACCATTTCAGTTACCTGGGGAAAGCTACCAAAAGCTACTGACAAAAACAAAAGCATTATGCTGTTCATGCTTGCAATGCACGATTGAGAATTATTTTTTTCTGCAGACCCCGATGTTAGTGAAAACCAGGCTTTATAGGGAACCAGTCTAAACACACATGGTGTCATTATTCTGTTACTAATCTACTGTGCAATCAACAACATGTGCTTTGCATGACAGAGATTTTGATAATTTTTCCCAAAACTTTCTGTCCCTTTTTGTATTTCTAACATTCTCACAATAAATCACACAAATGTCAGCTTTGTTGTTGTTTGTTGACTTTATTTTGGTTCCTCCCATCCCCTCCTAGCAACACAACTGAGTATTAAAAGCTAAAAGTGGAACCATAAACATATGGCACTCGTTTCCAAGTGTGACACAACCAACATTTTAAAGATTTTTATTTATTTATTTATTTATTCTTTTTAAGAAAAGGCCACTTCACAGCTCTAAATCTACTCCAGCTTACATGTGGCCAGGAGGCCTGTTTTGGGGCCAAGCTATATGTAATGACACACATGTGTGAAAGGGCAAATCTAACTATGAGCAGTTAAACAAGCAAGCTTTAGGTGGCTTGACCTTTGAACTGAATCAAAGGCTGGTGAGAAGGAGCTACCGCTAATGAAGGGCTTCAGAGTGGAAACTGCTGCACCTCCCATCATTTAGAGAAATTACTCTTAAAATGAAAAACTGCTCAAGGAGAAAATTGCTAAGCTTTTATTTACTCAGAGAAAGTTGACTAAATACACATGCTATTTTTTAACAATTTAACACAGTGATACTTAAGAGCTTCCCTTGTCACCTTTTGCTGGTTCAGTTCAGTTTTAATTATTTATATAGTGCCAAATCACAACAACAGTTGCCTCAACGTGCTTTATGTAGGGCAAAAACTCTACAAATAAGAATCTCCCCTGAAGCATTTCACTGTGAAGAATCTCACGAAAGGTGGGGTTAATGAAAGTAAAGAATAGCACGTTTGACACCTAATTAAAGTATTTTCCCTTTTAAAACTAATAACAACCCTATACAGATCTTAGGCTCGAGTTTTATTGCTATACCACTGTATGGATCTAAGTACGCATCACATGTTTGAAAGATGCAGGTCAGCTGACAGGCTGGATGAAACACAATTAACACAATTTTGCAGTATAGAAAATTAAAGTAAAATGAGATATGTGAGTCAGGGGTGACTGTGATTGTAGCTAATGCATGGCAGTGAAGTGTTGAAACATTGCATGAATAAGTTATATAAGTGTCTCTAGTTTTGAAAACCTGTAAGAACACTGTTCATTGCAAAAAAAAAATGTTAAGAGAAGTGGATTGCCATAAAACAACAACAAAAAATAATAATTTTCTTGTGATTAATGAAGTCCTTGTTACTCTGGAAGAACTTCTTCTCCACCACCCCAATGAGGATGACATTTGTGGTATAAGAATGAAATGTCTCGTCAGTTGTTGGATGGATTTCCTTGACATTTGGTGGATACATTCATGCTCTTATCTGGATGGATTTTAATAATGTGAATGATCCACTGACTTTTCATTTAGTGCCATCAGGTCAAAGTGTTCATTTCTTCAGTTGTGTAGTTTATTACCAAATATATCCAAAACCAAAACATTCCCAGCAACCACACTTATATGTTGAGTTAAGCACTAATTTCTGTAAGGTACGCTTTCAATGTTGTTTGTGGGTTTTTTTTTTCTTTTTGGTCATCTCACTCAGTTTTGTCACCAAGACTATGCAAACTGCTCAGCTTAATTACATGAACCTTGTTGGAGCGTGGGTTGCATGGGCAAAGACCCCAGGCATTATAAAAAATGGACAAAACCACAGTGACAACACCCACTGGTTTTGGACTAGGATCAGCTACGTAACAGTCTAAAAAAAAAGGTGGAATTACAATCACCTAAACTGAACAAACAGACTTTCTCAATGGCCTGTGCCACATAACGAGTCAAGTAGTGTCAATCAAGAATGCATTAAAAATTTTCCAAAAGTATAAACACAGCAACCTATGTCCAGATACCTGTCAACTAAAGCAGCAACAGCAACTTCAGTATGCAGGGTGAAGAGATATAAAGAAATTCACTCTTTTTTGAATTATTATGTATGAAAAACTATCCAAAGAGAGACAAAAGCCTTTTTTGTACTAGGATATAAATATGCTTTTTGAAGATGTAAAATTAGGCATTTTAACAAGGGAGTCTAAGGGGGTTCACACAGTTTTGGAGCCAGAGTCACGTGGTACCTAGGGTTGCATTTCTTGTTACTTTTGCATTGGGGTAAATTTTCAGCTTCAGAGGTAACACTTTATGAAAAAAAAAAAATAATAATTCTGATGCAGATGTATGTTAATTATTTTAAAAGTTGTCAGATACTGTAATGGCAAAGCCATGTCCTTCTTTGCATATGTTAGCATGGCAAAATTTCCAAAGTCGGTAACAATAGTGACTGTACCAAATTATCCTCAATATGTTTATATTGTCATAATTAGCATGTTACCAGGTATTTAGCACAAATTAACTAACCTTACTGCAGGTCCTTGTTGTAACCCCTTTGCATTTGAATTCATGAAAGCATCTCTTACACTTTGAGAATGAGCAAAACTGCTATTAACTTGGACAACTGTTGTGAAGGTTTTTCTTAACCAAAGTAAAAGATCTTCAATCATCTACTTTAGTCATCGTCACTGGTCTCTCAGGCTGTTTTTGTGTTCCTTAAGTGATCAGTGTATTCCTTTTTTTTTTTTTAATGCACCAGATTGTTGCGTTGGGCATAACATTTTTGCTATCCCTCTAAAGGGGATCCCAGGGATAATTTTGTTTTTTTGCAGCCTAATGATGGTCTCCTTTGTGCACATCAACACCTTGTTGAACTTTATATTGAAAAATCCAGTCAACAGCTATCAAATGCCACTTCATAAGTTGGAATCAGCTCCAGATCTTTTATCTTTTTAATTTGCCATGGAATTAAGAATAGGCGACACCTGACCATGAACCTGTCATCAGTTGTCCAGTTCCTTCAACAGTTAATGTAATTCTTTTGTTAAACCCTTTGGTTTATTGTCCATCTACAATTTATGGTAGTGAGCCTTTTAAAAAGTGACCAATCCCCCATACTCCTAAAGCATGATGAGAACTGACAAGAGTAAAAATATTATGAATCATATGCTATGCCATTTGTCATCTAAACATCTAAACTAAAATTAACCCTTACGGAACATTTTGTTTCAACATGTTTGATGGCAGTCTCCAACACCATCACCAAAAACCTTACACTGAAATATTGAAAGAATTGTTTTCCATCTCTCTAGCAGTGTCATACACTTGCAGAATCAATACCAAGGCACAAAGCTGCTATATTTGTACTTACTGGCTTAAACCTTACTAGGAAACTTTATGTTGTTCATTCCTTTACTTTGCTATCTGTCTCCATATCTTCATATACATATCTAGCCTAGATTTTAGGGCTTTAGGTCTAATGTAGAAACTGGAAACAGATCAAAGGAGATCAAAAGAATCTTATGAGGTGAACTCTCACAACACCCTGCTGCACCTCAGATGTGCAGTATGCACAGAATTAGGAATCAGAACAGAGCCTTGCTTTCTTGTAACTTTGTTGTTTTCTAATGGTTGCATTTGTTTTTAAACCCTCTCACCAGTGTTAAAAGATGTGCTGGTACATATCTTGAACAGGAAACCTGAAACCTTAATTTCTGCTGTTACAGCCTCATGGTTATCTTAATCAAAACTTAAAATTTTGGCAAAGTTCTTAATATTCCATTACTTGGAGCATTCTTTCAATGTTCCAATACATGCTTAATTCAGTTTGGCCATCTTTTTTTGCAATATTATATAAACATCTATGACGGAGCTTTTACTTTTAGAATCTGCGTACTGTGTAGGCAGTTAGTGATACATTTCTCACTCTTTCTCTTCCCTATATGACAAAACACTCAAGTCAGCTCTTAAATAGTAAGTCCACCTCCATATCTTCTGCCTCCTCTGAAGGGGCAGTACACATTTTTATTTCTGCTTAGCTATCTGGATGGTATTCTTTCTGTTATATCTCAGCTTCTCCCTTTCTAATGATCATTTTTGTACCATTCCACTTCAGCTTTGTCATTTAAGCTTTGTCTACATATGTATTATAAATTTCCTTCTTAGCTTATCCTAATAACATTTTCTCCTTTCCCTCATAATTAGTGGTGTTGGGTCTTTTACTTAATTAATTTAAGGACATTTAGAGTTGTTTTAATGATGCAAATACATTGGCAAAACATGAACTCCCAACCTATTACATATCTTAATACTCTACTTCCACTGTCAATTGACAAATCAAATTATTTTTTACAAAATTTAATTAATCGGCTGTAAGATCACTACAGTATTCCCAAAGTGATAAAATTAGGTATACAGATTCAAAAGGAAAGATTCTGGAAGTGGATCATTAGTTACTGACCTGTCAGTAAGTGTTTCGCAATAGTACATTTATATAAGCTCAATAGATTGAAAAACACATTTCCAATTATAACTATTTTGTTGGCTCCATTACCTTGTGGTTAAATTAGCTTTACCTGGCTAATCTATATAAATGGTTGAGGTGCATCTCTGTTGCTATAGTCACACTGGCCAACAGTGGTTGAGCTGTTCTACGAACCACATTATTGAGACTGTGTGCATTGAACTTGTGCTGTTGTTGCCTTTGAAACGGGTGCATTTAAGATAGGGACCAGGACCCAGTGTGTTGTTGTTTTCAAAGAGTCTTTGGTGTGTCAACATGGTGATAAACAATAATAAGTTTGTTATTAGTTTGCAAATGAATTGGGTAAAATTGGCAGTTACATGTGATATTGCCATGTGTTGGAAATCTGTTGACATCTAAAGACACTAATTACATTAAACAGAAATTCAAATAAACTTTGATCATTTATTTGTTCATACATACATCCAGAGTCCATCGAGAACATCATATATTGGAAACAGAAACTCATAAATTCCTACACAAACAGCAATTTAACAGAAAAATGACATAACTCTGATTATATTATGCAAGAATGCAAACTTTGTTATATTATTAGAATACAACTGATCAGTGCAGACTGTCTGATTATTTGAAGAAACCTGTCTTTTATAAATTCACATTTGCAAACTTTCAAACAATCTGTCCAACAGTGATTGCAGTCAGGCCAACCTGGACGGCAGTTGTTGAGAAAGGTTGCATCCCACCTTGAAGATGATTGATCAGATGGTTGCTGCAACTTGGAAGTGTCTGATATTGAGAAATGCTACCAGTGGCTGGACAAAGCTGGACTGAAAGACAGCACAGAGGCACTAATCATGGCAGCACAGGAAAAAGCTCTAAGCACAAGATCCAGAGAGGCTGGGGTCCACCGCACCAGGCAGGATGCTAGGTGCAGATTGTGCAGAGATGCCCCTGCGACAATCCAGTACATAACAGCAGGGCGCAAGATGCTAGGAGGCAGGGCATACATGGAATGCTATAACCAAGTAGCTGGCATAATATACAGAAACATCTGTGCCAAGTGTGGGTTAGAAGTCCTGAGGAGCTCCCCAAGATAGTTATGCCCAACCTAAGATCGTGTGTGACTTCCAGATAAAGACAGACAAACTGGTGATAGCTAACCAAGTAGTGGTGGACAAGCGGGGGAAGATGGCCGTAGTGATAGATGTACAGTGGGATGCAAAAGTTTGGGCAGCCTTGTTAATAGTCATTATTTTCCTGTATAAATCGTTGGTCGTTACGATTAAAAATGTCAGTTAAATATATCATATAGGAGACACACACAGTGATATTTGAGAAGTGAAATGAAGTTTATTGGATTTACAGAAAGTGTGCAATAATTGTGTAAACAAAATCAGGCAGGTGCATAAATTTGGGCACCGCAAAAAAAGAAATGAAATCAATATTTAGTAGATCCTCCTTTTGCAGAAATTACAGCCTCTAAACGCTTCCTGTAGGTTCCAATGAGAGTCTGGATTGTGGCTGAAGGTATTTTGGACCATTCCTCTTTACAAAACATTTCTAGTTCATTCAGGTTTGATGGCTTCCGAGCATGGACAGCTCTCTTTAACTCACACCACAGATTTTCAATTATATTCAGGTCTGGGGACTGAGATGGCCATTCCAGAACGTC
>VVHJ01003835.1:0-11417 GCA_015107715.1 Tylochromis polylepis | reverse complement strand
CCCAACACCACACACACACACACACACACACACACACACACACACACACACACACACACACACACACACACACACACACACACACACACACACACACACACACAAATCAATACCCCGATACAGCAATCTAACCTTGCATCTGCCCCTCAGTGACAAGACATGCATTATTAACATTTCCAAGTGCTGTCAGGAAACATCTGATTCCTATCAATCCCCACTGGCACATACATAGACACATCAACAACACATACATCATAATATAACCAGATTTTAAGAGCAGGGGCAGAACTGGTTCAGGAACACCGATCTTCCGGCTCAGGATCCGGATGGTTGGGGGTCCAGTCCCCAGAATCTCTAGTCCATATGTCAAAGTGTCCTTGGGCAAGATATCAACTCTAAGTATGCACCTAAGACAAACATTTGTGTGTGTGTGTGCATAGAAGAAAGCACTGAAAAAATGTGTGTGAATGTGGCTCGCAGTGTTAGAGTACTTTGAGTGGTCAATAACACCAGAAAAGTACAATATAAACACCAGTCCATCTGTGCAGTCAGCAGCAAAGTCTTCAAGGAGTCACAAACAATATTAATAATGACACTGATATTATCCCTCTTCTTGTAGATTACCTATCATCTCCCTCAGTTTCTTATTTTATTTTCCAATCATTCTGTCATTTTCTCAAACAGTCACAAAAACAAGGACAGCTGAAGGTCAATAGGTAGGATTGTGAAGACTAATGACTTGACAGATGCCATTGATGGATCCTGCAAGCTAAGGAAACCATCTCTATCACAGCTGTAGCCAAGCTCACAACTGCATTACGTCAGCAGTCGATACTGAAGAGGCTTTGGGCAACTTACTGTCAGGAGTGTTATTGTTATGCTTCCAGCACCCCAAAGCACAAATCAATCCCCCCCGTATCATAGATTTAAGATTAGTCTACTGATGTTACTCAAACTATTTTCTCTAACAAAAGTCAATAGAGATTTAGAGACAATTCTGTTAGAGGAATACTAGAAACACGAGGCAGTCTATGAGGCTAAACGTCAAAATGATTAGGCTCTTATTTAATTTGTCGTTTGTGAAATAAAAAGATTAGAAACTACGCTTGAGTGATCGCACTGGGGAAATAAACCTGAGTACTGAACTAAATGATTTAGATTCTTCTAGTTCTGATTAGTCTCGAATTTACTTAAATTTCACAACCGTGAGCACACACAGTGAGCTGCATATTGATTCATGAGCTGGAAAAAAAGTGCTCGCGGTGGTCTTCTATCATCTCTAAAACACAGTCAGCAGCCACAGTGTGTGTGCTGGGGATGAGCGAGAAAGAGAGGCAGAGGCTAAAGTTTCACACTCTGTTCACACTTAGGTGGATCGATATGAAAATTTGTCCACATTATTCTTTTAAGATAAGAAACCAAGAAAATAGAGGAAAAATATTATTACTAGTTATTACTAGTTTATCTTAACTTATGTTTTAATATATGTGTAAAGACAGTTTATCAAGTCTGAAAAGTTTGAGCTAATCATGGCTCAGAAATACTACCAGTTAATCTAAAAAAGGCAAACCTCTGAGCTGTAACACTTAGATGCAATTCCTTTTGTATATCCGCCAAGTAATCTGACAAACTAAACATAAACAAAGGTCAATTAAAACCAGAACGTCAAGCCCATCCAGCTAACGATTCATCACAATATACAGGTTATTGTAATATGTGAAGTGCAGAGAGACAGTTATAGATTTTGTTGTCACTGGTTGGCTGTATTGCACAAACTAATGACAATTTTAAAAAAAAAGAAGCAAAACTAATGGGAAGTTGAAGGAGCTCACACACAGTCACATAAAGGAGAAATTAATCCTGTTTAACTAACATCTGACCAATGCTGTAGGAGGAGCAGGGATTTTTGTGAATTGTGGAAGGATGGAAAGACGGACATCTTGCCATCACGCACAAAAACTGGATTTTGTGATCAGCTGCTTTCATCAAAATAAATTAGGTGATCACAGAAGAAGGCATATTTATGTTCAACACAAAAATAGAATTTTCAGATTTCTATACTGTGCAGAACTTTTATAGTCTTATAGGAAGACTAAATAATTGTCCTTTCACTTTCAGACCAGATAAAACTAGGATTAGGAAAGTATTTACTGGAAATATTAGCCAGTATTAGTCACATGTGAACTTTGGACAGTGTCTGCAGAATCAGGTTTGGACACTATCTGAGCTGCATTAAATCTGCAGGTTTGATTTAGGCAAGAAGCTGCCAGGAAGGAGTCAGGACAAAATGTTTCCTTTATGAGTTAAATTGAACATTACACAGATTTTGTACTAGACATCAGGCTGGCTGAAGTCTTTTTAACGTGTGGTCCAACTGATTTGAACACTGCCATATTCATGTACAACCCCTCTGAGAAAATTTAGAGAAAAGGGTAAAATCTCAACTTACTGTGAACCAGAGTGTCTGTATCTGTGTGCAAAGCATGAGAGAATGAAGACTGTGAATGACCAGGGACTCTTTAAAACATAGGTGCGTGCAGAGTAGCAGGGGTCTGTCTGTCAGTCTGTCCTGTACCATGGGGGAGGGGATAAGGGATCAATAGGAGGTGACAGAGCATGTGGCATATGACTCTGACAACCTGCCCCCTCACTTTGAGGGTCTGGCTAGCACACACCACTCACACAAACACATACACACCCTCCAGTAAAGTTCTGTCAACATCACTCAGAGCAAGCCAGACAAAATTAGCTGACGCTGTTTTATGATAAAATGTGTTAGGGTCCTGCGTGTCAAGTTTGGCCATGCATGTGTGCATGGGACGTGGGTGTGTGCGTGTGTGTGCTCCATTAGCCAGCCTTCCTCCTGGCCACCATATGCAGAGCTTGGAGCCCAGGCCGGCTCCATCTGTCGGGTTAATGCCCAGCTTCAGCCCCGAGCAGCTGTCCCCTACAAGCCTCATTATTCTAGCAGGAACCATGCAAAACCACACAACCACCACACGCACACATAGTGGACACACAAAGACATTCGCAGTGAGAGACAGACACAATTGATGGAGCCAAGGACTATCACACAATGACAAAGTCGCCAGAGCCTGCCTGGGAAGGTGTTTCTGAAACTCATTTTGGCTGTCTGAGCAGGTGTCAGATGAACATTGCCGACAAGAATTCATTATTCTCAACGGTCAAGCCTGCAACTGGACAAGCTAACCATTAGAGGAGAGGACAGGAGAGGAGAGGAGAGGAGAGGAGAGGAGAGGAGAGGAGAGGAGAGGAGAGGAGAGGAGAGGAGAGGAGCTGAATTTTCTAGGCTTTAAAATTTCGAATAAATAAAAAAAATATCAAAGGCACAATGAACAAAGTGAAAATACTGGGAGAAAGAGGAAGGGGGTAGAGTGAAGGTGAGAACCCAAACACTTGCCTTTGTCTGGTTGAATACCAGTCTGATCTGTGCTGAGGAACCACAGGGGATCCAGCCACAGAGAACTCAAAAGTGTGCATAGGTGTGGGTTGCACACTGCTTTGGGGGGGGATTGTTCCTGATTATTTACCTTTTACATTTAAGCTTCCACTTGAAACACAGCAGGGTAACCCACAGGTCGACAGAAACGCACCAGCCAAATATGAGAAAACACACACACGCACACGTGCTCGGGGTGTTGCTATTGTGAGTGAATATTGTACGGAATCCTCAAGGGAGTGATTTATTGTTCAGAGAGTGGATTCATAGATGGCTGTGTCACACATTCATTATACACTGCAAGTAATTGTGTTTACTCTGGCTTCACTGTTATTCTCACCAAGGCCTTCAGGCTTGTTCAGGCAGAAAAGACCTGGCGGCAATGCATCATATCTAATTAAAGCTGAAATATATGTTCAGTGCCGATAAAGCTCAAGAAGCCTTAATTATGCTTTTATATTACATGGCAACAATTCTTATAGGCGCAGCCTGGTGCAATAAAGCAACAGCACTGGCACAAGGTCAAAATGAAGCTGAATCATTTTCAGGAAAACTATTACTTGAGGCTTTTTTTTGTGGCTTCTTTTCCAGAGAACCATCTTTGCCTTCACCTGTCCTGGCTCTAAGGACAACTGCACCCTTTCTCTTTTGGAATTTGTATGCAAACCTCAAATTTTACAATTTCATTAGCTACTCTTTCACATAGATTTCACCCTCTGCCCTGGAGTGGAATTAAAAAAAATACAATTTTATACCTTATCTAAGTGTGGTTTTTAAAAACAAGCGCTTTCCAACATGGTTAGAGAACACGCCTATCTGAACCTGGCAGTTAGCCTTACAGGATTTAACCCATTCTCTGCTCATCATATCAACACAGTCTGCACCAGATTGAGATGCCACAGGCTCCTGGGGTCCACACCACGGAGAGCCACTCCTACATCACTGTCATGGGCCGCTTCATGGACTATCAGTACATCGAGGTCATGCACAGATATTATAGTTCATTGTGCAGAAACTCTTGTGCATAGCCCAGTCTAATGGACAAAATGTAAGCTACCTTGAACTCATCAGCCAATTTAAAAAGGACGTATTGGCAGATTCGTAAGTGAGAGTTTCCTGAACTGTAGAAAATAATGTTGTATGCCTAACAGTTTATCTTCTGCGTATAATTGGGACAGTGATTACCCGTTTGACCAGAGATATATTTGAGGTGTTCTGTTACCGATTTATTGGATGCTTGATAGGTATAGCACAGATCAATATCTTTAATGGAGGGGTTTTCAGGTGCACCAAGAATCATGCCATTATAGATGTAGACTTGGCCACAGCTCTCAACACAGGACTACTCCCTCACCAGCCTGAAACCACGACGAGCCTTTGCCACACATAGACAAGGGCTGAGCAGTCAGATATATAAATGACTGGACAAACATATTTGGCAAGTTAATTTATGATTTTTGTTTTTGTTTTATCATTAGTGCTACGATGGATTTCAAAACACAGTACCATCACTAATATATTGAATGTTCATTCTCGGCCCTTTCTCTTATATTTTCTTTACTAGCTGGCTCACTGACCACTTTACTATTTTGGCTACTATATTACTCTCTTACTTAGTACTCAGAAAGTATTTGGGGTACATCTTACAAGTCGCATTATTTAATAATTAATTTAAAAAGTGGGAATGTTTCCTTCCACCTGCATGTGCACATACATGATTTTACAAAGATTTATCTGAGGTACAAACAGTGCTACTTTAATGGGATGAAGACGCATGAAGGAAAGTCCTAAGAAAACAACAGGCTGGAATTTTGACAGTCTCACCTTGGACAGGCCTCCTACTTCCAGGTAAAAACAGATGATGAAGACGTTCCAGGCTACCCAGATTGCAGCCCATACCGTGTACTGGAGGGGAATAAAAAACTGTTTAGCTGCAGGGAAAATAGAAGACAATATGACAGCTTCAAAATAAATGGCAGGCGGGATGAATAAGGTTGTAAACAAAGTAAAGGTTGTGGCCACTGGGCTTTCAAACCTACATGGCTTTATACACATGCAGACACTATACACACACAAATCTATATGGAAGACCTCTTTATTTTTTTTCCCCCAAGATGCCAGTAAGTTCAGCAAGTCTGTCTGAGCCCTAAGGGGGCTGCAGGTTTTTAAGGGCTGAGTGAAGCTCAAAACTAAACCATTTCTAAAATTGTACTGTTAGACAGCCAACTGTTGACAGCTATAGAGTGCTACTGAGCGGTATTCATTGACAGACTCATCACAGTGAAGATCATCAAATCCTCTGACTCATGATGAACTGTGTGTTTAAAATGTCAGTGTAAGAGTAAAGGGCAAAACAGCGCCCCTGTAAAAATGTACGTGTTAGATCTTGAAACCCCTTAGCTTGCACTCTTCCATTTTCCATTTGACAATAGACAATGGCTGAAACTTTTCCTCCTTCCTCCCCTCCCTTCAATTCCTGCTTCCTTTGTGTCTTCATTTTATCCTGCGTGGCTTCTGTCTATCCTCCCCTGCCTCTCTTTATTTATTCTGTTCTCTGTATCTCTTGCACACTCCTCCAGTCTTTTCCTGTCATTAACATCACCATCTGTGCTTCCACTAATGCTGCTCAGAATAGGCTTTTAATGCCTTAGATGAACGTTACGTTGTCAAATAAAAACTGAAGTGCGTAAAAGTGCATTTATAAAGCCTTGTAGTGGTGCTTTCTGCCAAAGTAATGAACAAGCTGCATATGCATTCCACTGCGCTTTAAAGAACGACCTTCTCTGTCCCCAAACTTGAAGCCGTGTATAAATCTGATGAGCTCCTTAGTGGCCCACCACCCCCCTCAAGATCCCACCCCCTTTAATTAGGCCTAATTACCAAGGGATTAGAGTGATTTAAGGGTGTCACACAATGCACAAAAGAGTGCAGCACAATTGAAAAGCAACAACATGTCCGAGCTACGGTACATGCACAGACAGAGAGCAAATGCAAAGTGATGCGACACTACTTAAGAAAAAAAAACCCCACAAGAAATAGGATTATGTGAGAGACTGTACAGAGTTTCAACTGAACTGCACGCCAAATGTGATTTATTTATGTGCACTCACCACTACAATGTAGCGTGGCCGGTACTGGATAGTACCAAAGAGGCCAAGGATAACGATGATGATGTGGAAGAAGTTGGCAAGAATAGGGGCCCACTGGTAACCGAGGAAGTCAAAGACCTGTCTTTCTAAAGCCAACACCTAAAGGGCGAGAAGAAGAAGAAAGTCAGGTTAACATGCAGTGGAAGAAAACCGTCTTTCTCGAGGCTGCAGGGAACTGCAAGAAATGAAACTTGATTAAATAAATCCAGAAAAGGGAAACGTACAAAAACACCACCAGGCAATAACTAATAATAAGAAAGAATCAAGATAAACACTACAAGCCTGTGCTGCTCTTGGTTTATTGGAGACAACATGTGTCTCCCTCAAAGGAACTGGCCAACAATCCATACTGAGCCACTTGACATGAACAGCTTGAGTGTTTAGCCTCAAACGATGGAAGCACCCAGGGTGGGGTGGTGGGGGGCAGAGGTTTTATAAAATAAACAATGACAGATTTATTGATTCAACCCCTGCTGAGCCACGGACTAGATCACTATTTCCAACCTTTCTGCCAACGCCTTCCAGGAATGAGAATGCTCTGGGAACTTTACGGGAGGTGAGGGCCTTCCTTAATAATACCACTGTAGTGAGCTTAGGGTATGTGCTTATAAACAACATGCAAACACGCACACACACGAATATGTTCACAAGCACAAAAAAAGTAAAACCATCTACAATTTTTTTAAAAAAGAAAAAAAAAGAGAAATTCCAGTTTTCCCAGTAGAGGCTAATCACTCTTACTCCTGCATCAATAATGTTTCAAGGCTAGTTACGTTTACATAAAGATTTGTTCTAGTATGATGTCTTTCTTTGGTTTTTGCTTTCTTTCTTTCTTTTTTTTGAAGAGGACATCAGTCTTTATCATCTTTCCTTGTAGCCCCTATCTTTCTGTGCAGTATTTTGTGACATGAAAAAACACAAAACAAAGCAAGCTGAACTTTCAAGACTAGCAGGCCCTATTTGCATCAACGCAATTAGCATGCCATTTGGTGGAAAATACAGGGAGAGGGTGCAAACTGCTTAATTAAAATTCCATTGCCAATCCAATTCCACTCCATTCCCAGTGTGTGTGTGTGTGTGTGTGTGTATCAAGCAATGATGTGTTTCGTTGTGCGCTGACATGTCATTTACAGCCAAGCGCTTGAAGATGGATGAGAGAGGGAGAAATCTTGTTGCTGCCTCAAAGATAGGAAGAAACCATCAAGCACACACACACACACACACACTCCATACACCACGGTGGCTGTGCTCCTTGATGTAATGGAAATGTTACTAGAAACTCAATGAGACATTGTGACAGGCAGGGGAGGGAGAAGATCAAACATTGAGTGATAATTAAAAATGAACGAGGGGAATAACTCCACAGGCAGGGTGTGAAGTGACAAAAGGGAGAGGTGAGTGAACTGCATCAAGCCTTACCATGCCAAAGTCAACAAATATCTCCACAATCAACAGATAAATTTTCTCCACGCACATGAAAATAGGACAACAGACAAGAAAAGATGGCCGGAAAACTGAGACAGATCTGGAGAATGCTGGGGAAATACATGGTATAAACTCAGAGAGATGGGAAAGGATAAAGCGAAAAGTCACAAACAACATATGCTAATGCAAGACGACTGAATTCCCCCCCCCCCCGTCCTGATAACTTCTGTCTGTTCCCAGAATTGAGAAAGCCTGGAGCGAATGAATAAAATCAGGAGTCATAGATCTTCTGGCCAGCTCTGGGTCACGGTTAGAGAGCTAAATAAAACTGATGCATGAGGACTTCAGCAAGGATTAGACGCAGCTATAGGCTGCAGTTAATTTGTTTGAAGTGTTTGCCGGCTTGACCCAGACCCCATTATTGGAGTTATAATTCAGCTATGACTTTTAGATGCACGTCTGGATAAATATCTGAATTAATTCCTCCCTATTTTGTGAAGACATAAGAGAAGGTTAATAAGAATCAAGTGCTACTCCTGCATCACACTGGCTACAATGAAACATGTAAGAGACCCAGTTTTAAGCCTGAACAATTATCTTAATGAGATACCTCAGGCTGATCAATAATAAACTTTAAATTTTAATAATAAACTTAATGGAAGACAACCAAACATGTATTGTTTGTGGTTTTAAAGGAGCTTTTTAAAACAGGCTCTTAAAGTTAATACAGATGACTTTCTAAAAAGCAGCTTTTTTAAATCCATAATTGATTGTGTAATGGTTAAATGAATTAATGCGCTGTACTTCTCATGTGGCAGGGTGGATATCAGCTCTAGTCATCCAGCCTTGTGCTCCAGGCCGATGAACACAAAGTCCTTCAGCCAATCACATGCAGGAGTATCTAAGGAGCTGCGCTTTGAGATATCTTGCACTCTTTTGCTGCCTAATGATACCCTGTATATTAGTCCATTGTATGGTGGTGTGAGGTATATCCCATCTCCATCTCAGCCTTCCTCAGCTCCACAGGGGAAGCCTGACATTTTGTTATATGTTTTTTCTTTTTCTCCCATTTCTCTTGTCCTTTCCGTTGAGAGGAAGTTAAGATTGCAAAACTTTTTGCTCTGGTCTGTTTATCCAGTATTCACTTTACATTTGTTCTGCTCTCGGTTACTTGTGCTATTTTCTTTTTGCCAGGATTCTCCCTGAGGATACAACTGAGCTTTATTACTGTTGCAAGAAAATCTGAAATAAGAACAAATTGACTTCTCATATTTTTCATCTAGTTATATGTTACTCCAAACTCCCCAAGCACCCTTGATCTCAAAATAATTATCTAAGTGGGGGAGTGAAATGTGGGTGGGGTGGGGGGTAGAGAAGAAAAGAAATAACGGGAAGAACAGATGATATAGCTCCCAAAATGTTGTCCGCTAATCCTGGTGGGGAAAAAGAAGGAGATCAAATTCTATTAACCAGCTTTTATTCTCTTTGGCTAGATAAGTGAAAATAGCCCCAGGGTCTTATCTGAGTGTACTTGGTACAATTTCTGAAAAGGCTAAAAGAATGAGGAAAGTCATGAGGTAATTTTAGACATTTTCTTCATTAAAACATGTCTGTCAGTTTAGAGAACACAGACTACAGTCAAGTCTACCATCTTTCAGTTCTAAAGTTTTATGCATAACAACATTTTAAAAAGCACAATAAAACCAGGTTTAAACTTGTTATTTAAATACGGCATCAGATGAACAACAACACTTGATAAATGGCTGTGTCATTTTTTTAGCTACGCAAAAACGCAGAAGCAGTGTGGAAAAAGTACACCCTATGATTCAGCAGCTTGTAGAACCAACTTTAGTAGCGATAAGTTGATGTTTCTGTATGACTTTATCAGATAGTCTCTCACATCACTGTGGGTGAATATTAGCCCACAATTCTTTACAACATTGCTTCAGTTCAGTTCAGGTTTGCAGGCATTTATTTATGCACAGCTCTCTTAAGGTCCTACAGCATTTCAATCAAGTTGAGGTCTGAACTTTGAATGTGGCCATTGCAACACCTTGAATCTTTTCTTT
The DNA here is from genome assembly GCA_015107715.1 of Tylochromis polylepis. Lineage (NCBI taxonomy): Eukaryota > Metazoa > Chordata > Actinopteri > Cichliformes > Cichlidae > Tylochromis > Tylochromis polylepis. The sequence goes on along the minus strand of VVHJ01003835.1, from coordinate 1,314 downwards.
TTCAGCCAGTCTGTTGTAGATTTTGTGTTGTGGTTTGGATAATTGTCCTGTTGCTTTAGCTATCGAACAAATGGTAAACAGAAGAGTTCATGATCAACTCCATGACTGCAGGGTTCCCAAGTCCTGTGGCTGCAAAATAAGCCTGAATCCTGATGTGCTGTGTTTGGTTTTCCAGATGTGGTGATGTTATTATGGCCAAACATCTCCATTTTGGTCTTGACTATCCAAAGGACATTGTTCCAAATGTTTTGTTGTTTGTTCACACAAAACTACTGTCATAACCTTCAACATTTCACATGCTAACTGAGGTCTGTAGAGTCAAAATTGTTGCTCCTGGGTTGCACAGCATGCAGTGTTGTACACTCTGATCTTTGGGTGAATTTGCTGGGATACACACTCCTTTCTCTCTGTAAAATGATGGACTTCAAATTGTCTGGAAATAGCCTGTTAACGCTTCCTAGATTGATGGGCAGCAGCAATTGCATCTCTAAGATCATTACTGATGTCTTTTCTCCTTGGTATCATGTTAACAGACAGTCAAATGCTCCAAACAAGCAATATCCCAAAACTTCTGCTTCTATAGAGACGCTCACGCTTGCTGATGATCACTGAATCAAGCGCATTTAATTACGAGGTTGTTGGCTCGTGCCGCTCCACGGCCTCTGGCTGCTACTTATCCTCTTAATTCCTATGGAAGCAGTGAGAAGGTACATTTTTCACTCACTGCTTCTGCATTGTGGTTTAAGTTTTGTTAATCTGTTTGTCAGGTTTTGTCATGTTTTATTGTTCATCTGAGTATTTACCTAATTTTAAGACCTGTTGATTTTTTCTTTTTTTTTTATTGTGTCCTAATACCTTAGAACTGAAACAGGGTGTACTTATCTTTTACATATAAAAGATGGGTGTTGCGTTTGGGTTTGAAAAGTAGCACCAAACAGAAATTGCCTTAAAGCTGCATTTTTTTCTAATGACTAACAGAGGTCAACTCCTTTGGCTTCAGAAGGAAGTCTGATTATACAGAAGTCCACGGAAAAAAATACCTCACTGCCGATGTAATTTATGACCTCAGTAAACATGCATTAAAGCTTTCAGTCGCTTGCCTTATTTAGTACAATATAATGTTCATGATGTAAAACACAGTTCCATTTCGAGTGAAATGGACAGGAAAGCAGAGCGTGCTTTAGTGCATGGCCATCTCTTGTTCGTGACATCCATTTTGCAATGTGGCGCCAGCCAAAATGCTAACCTGTTTCCTTATACTTCTTTACCTGACACTGATTTTTTTCAAAATATTGTTCATATAATATAAAAAAA
>VVHJ01003834.1:1810-14059 GCA_015107715.1 Tylochromis polylepis | reverse complement strand
CACTCCAGCTTGATTAAACAAGTCTGAAGCTAAACGCAAGAAAACTATAAGACTTTATAATAAGTATAATGAATAATAATAAAATGAATAGAATATTTTAAGAGCTTTATTATGTGACAGTGTGTGCGAGTGTGTACTGTAATTGTTCACTTTGCATGTTGGCTGAGAGTGGTTATGGCCTTAGGGCACAAACTGTTTCCGAAACTGTTAGTCTGAGATTTAGTGACCTGTAGCGTCTGCCTGAGGGCAGAAAATCAAACAGGCGGTGGCAGGGTGAAAGGAGTCTTTTACAATGTTTTGGGCACTGGAAACTGAGCAGTCAGCATACTACACTGTGAGGCAGTGAGGCTTTTCCTTGAAGCTATTCACACAGATTAGTACTTTAGGACTATTGTAGTTAAACTGATGAAGCTGAGGACAAATATATCCTAATAGTCTGTAGTAGGCATGCCACTTTAATTTTAAAATGGATTGTATCTTTAATATTTTAAATATAGCAACAAAAGACATTAGTCTTGATAGACGTATAATGATCTCTTTATAAGGCAGTTTATTTGCATAAAGTACTCTACTGTGCTTTTATACATAGGCTGCTATCAGTTTAATTAATTTACAATGATCCGAGACCAAAGACTTGACCACGTCCACTCTCGTAAGTCGCTCTCAAATCTGAAAAGCAAGACTAAATTGGAAAAAACCTTTGTAGAAAATGGCTAAAGAGAATTAGTCTAAACCTGTTGTACTCCTGCTTAAGGCTGGGAAAAACAAAAAAATAGGCCGTCTTCCTGTAGTCTACCAGCCAGCAGTCATATGATATTTTGTAAGCATACACAGGTAGCTTCCTGTCCGAACCTGTACAGCAACACTGTTATCTTTGCTGCCTGAGGGCACAGATCAAGGCTAACAGAAACCTGCCAAAAACCACAGACTTAAATGTATTAAATATGTGTCATCACTAGCAAGTGTAACATAGCCCAGATACCAGCATGTGGAGGTATTCTCAGATGCATAATGCCAGGACTACTACTGTCATTACCTGTTGTGAAATCTGTTTCCACACTCTCCATTCATCTGCACAGACTCAATTGTTAAAAATCAAAAACTAAGACATTAAACAATAATTCACTGTATTTCCTTGAGGGCATTGATAGTGCTTTTACCTTATTTTCACTGTTGCACAAAGAGCAAAAATGCTTCTTTTAGCCATTGATATCCACATACCTCAGCCCTACCACGTAAATTTTGCTTAAACCACTTCTTCTAGCCTTATGTAGACCTATCTGTCCATTTCACCAGCACTGCATAGTTCATTCTATCGCAGTTCAGTCCATTCATCTGTCAGGCAGCTTTGGTCGTGAATCACAAGGATTAGCAGTGAGGCCACAGGGGAGATGAGATACAGATTACGGACGAGATAATGGTGTTTGGATTTAGAGTCACTCAGACGAGGCGGCTGGGACTGAAAGCTACAGCTTTAATCACAGGTGAGCCGTGTGCTCTTTGATCTTACTTAATGGAATGAATTAACACACAGATTTAGAAGAGAGCATCTGACAAAACAAATCAAATTAAAATACATGAAAGGTGTTTGAGATTTGTCAGCAGTTGATTTCTTAACAGTTCAGGAACCTTCAATGAATCAATTTAGGGGCGAAGGAGCTGTACCAATGCAGAAAATATTAAAGGCCAGTTCTGCTACGGTAAATTTGATTTTTTAAAAATATATTTTTCTGCTGCCTAAAGTATTCACTGTTTTTTGTTTCATCCTGGATAATGGTTCTGACATTCACTAGTCTTCGGCCTCCTTCCTTCTGCTTAGCGAACAGCCTCTGGGTGCTGGATTTGGGGTGAAATTCTCCCTGTATGGTAAGGAGCTTACTAGTTTGTAAACATTTTCAAACAAGTAAATACATATATTACAATTTACAAATATTTACAATTAAGATATGGTAATACTTGTATTTCAATTTTACAATTGTAATGACTGACTTTTTGTAGAAAAGTCAGTCATTCATATTTTAGTGATGGTAATGGCAAATGAAGATTTAGCAGTGGTAGGTACAACATAAATACCAATATGATGTGCTTTATGATTTCTGTGTTATGCATCTACAGTGCCACATCTCAGAGGCACATATTACACTTGCTACTCAGCTTTAACCATTAAAAAACAAGCATTTCAAACTTGCTTATGATGAATTTTAGTAATAAACTAAGCCTTGAGGGTCAAGTGTTCTCAGAAATTCTCAGACTTTATCAGTCAGCTATGAAACAATAACTGTAGAATAGCTGCAAAGTTGAAAACATTTTTGAGCTTGTCACTTTTTAGAGGTATGTGGTTCTCACATGGCAGCTATACTTACACATGTGACACTGCCAGACCAGAAGAAGTGGTCATACTAAACTCAACCTCAGTAAAATGCTGGGTACATACTAATGCAGCAGTATGAATCCAGCAGCATTATATGCAGTACAGAACTCAAGTGGTTACCCATACTTGCAAACTCAATTTTGCTGTTCATGTACTTAATGTAGCACTTTTATTAATATAATGGCAGCAAGTTAGCCTACTAATAGTGGGCTAACTTGTTTCATTTGCAACACATCAGTAACATAACTGGATATAAAAAGAGCATCTTAGGGAGGCAGAGTTTCTCAGAAATAAAGCTGCACAGAGGTTCACCAATCCATGACATCTCATAATATCATAAAAAGACTCAGAGAATCTGGAAGAATCTCTGGGGGAAGTGACAAGGCCACAAAATCAGTATTGGATGCCTGTGAAATTTGGTCTGTCAGGTGGTAATGCATTAAAACAGCATCTCAGCAAGGACTCAGGAACACTTCCAGAAATAACTTTCTGTGAACACAGTTCACTGTGCCATCCAAAAATGTAGGTTAAGGATCTATCATGCCAAGAAGAAGCCATGTGAACATGATACAGTTGTCTTCTCTGGGCTAAAGATTTTTTAAAATTGACAGAGGAAAAGTGGAAAACTGTTGTGTGATCAGATAAATTGTGATCTGATATTCTTTTTGGGAAACACGGATGCCAAGTCCTCAGGAATAAAGAAGAAATGGACCATCCAGCCTGTTATCAGTGCTTAGCTCAAATGCCTGATAGTATGGGGGTATTAAAACAGCATGGCTACATAGTAGAAGAGTTTTGATGCTAAACTGGCTTTCCTGGAGTACAGATCTTTCACCAGCTGAAATCACTTAGAGCACCATGAATAAAATAAAATAAAAAATACAACAAAGAAATCAGGTCACATATTAGGCAAGAGTGGGACAACATTTTCTCACAAAAGTCCAGCAAGTTGACATCCTCAGTTCTGAAGATGGGATCAATATTTGTTTATTTTGCACAATCACTGTACATGTATACACAACTACCTCTGCACTACAGCTGCAACAGTATTTATAGTAATCCATATTTATTTGTTCTACTCTTTTTAAAAAAAAAATACATATTTTATTTATTTATATAGTTTATCTTATTTTTATCTAAGTGTTACTTGTGTGCAATTTTACTTTTCTATGTGCAATATTTGAGGGGGCTCTGAGCATAAGAATTTCATTGCCGGTAGTAATGTGCCATTGTTACCTTTATATGACAAATCAAAAAATGTGAAAACCTGAAAGTTGAACTTGAAACTTGGATGCTACATAAACATGGCCCTGTTTCTGACTTTTTTTCTTAAAATGATTCATTTTCTTAGTTTAAACATTTGACATGTCTTCTATGTTCTACTGTGAATAAAACAAGGCTTTATGAACTTTAAAAATCATTGCATTCGTTTTTACTCACATTTTACACAGCATCCCATTTTTAAAAATTTGTTATTTTATTTTATTTCAATTTTAATTTCAATTGTATTTTTCATGATTTTATTTCATTTGATTTTATTTGTTTGGGGTTTATGTTTCTAGTACACGAGTTGTAGTCATTTTTCTAATAGCTTCAATATTGCCAAATTATTTATTAAATGTCCAGGTAAGTCGCAGTTTGTCTATCTAATGTTACTCTATGCGTTCATCTGCGAGTAGAAGTCCGTACATTCGTAGAAGAGGGTCAAACCCATAACAGCAGCAAATAAAACTCCCCAAAACATGGATATGGCTCCTCCATGTGGTGACCTTATTTACTGCCTGCTGAGATGAAGTTTGTGTTTGTACGAGCCTCTTGAAATTGTGTCGAATCTGCTGTGCGAGTCCACAGCCAGCGGAGCAAGATGGCGGTCCCTACGAAACAGTGAGTTGGAGACATGCTAGCATGATTATAACAACATGTTATTAAGTTGTTTCAGGTTGTTACAGTAAAGCTTAGAGTCGTGCTGAAAGAGCTTATTTCACTGTAACAGCCGTGTCGTTCCAGCTCGGGGCTTTGTATAAAAACGAAGGCTCTTCTTGCAGCTTCTCTAGCTACCCAGCTAGCGAAATGCTAACGTTATGCTAGCTTCTCTCATAGCTTATTAAACAGCAGCTTCTTAACGTTGCTTATCATAAACCCGTTTTGTGTTTTTCATTGTTACGAGACATCTGTCAGCTTATTATTTATTTATTTAAATTTTTTTTTTAACCCGAACAGGTGGTTGTAGTTGGGAAGAATTTACAGCAAATGTTACTCATTCAAAATACAGTTTGGTATATTTGATCCATAAAAAAACACTTAATATGGCATGTTATGGTTGATTTTGATATTTGTGTCACAGTCAGTTCAAAGCCTTTGCTGTTGTCCCCAGTGAAGATACATTATCATTGTGATAACCAGGGAAAGCTTGTCATGTGTGTCATTTAAGAACCTCTGTTTCCTGATTATCCTCAGATATGGGCTGATTTTGCCACAAAAGAAGGGATTATCAAAGACCACTACCTTACCCAAACCCTCTGTTTTCGAGGATGACTCCGATGAAGAGGTGGCTAAACATATTTGTTATAAGCAAGACATTAGAATTTGTACTTTGTCACTTAGTAAAATGAATTTGATTAAAATATTTTGACTATTAAGAAAATGAAAATAAATAATAAAGAAGTTTATCCACTAACTAGCTTGCTTGTTAGCAGGCTTCTGTCCAAATGTACTGAATTTATTTTCGTATGTTTTTTTCCATCAGACCTCAGTTGGGGAAAGTCTGCAGAGGGAAGCTATAAAAAAGAAGATGATGAAACAGGTAAGAAGAAAAATTAAAAGATTAAAAAATCTGATTAAAAAAAAAAAACCCAGTGCTTTCAGGCCTTCATCTTTCTGTCTTCCACTTTCCCTCTTTCTGAAGACACGTCTGGAGATGCAGAAGGCCCTGGAACAGGACAGTACTGTATATGACTACGATGCAGTGTACGATGACATTCAAAAACAGAGGCTTGAGACCAACAAAAAAATTCTGGGAGGCACAGATAAAAAGGTAAATTAATTTATGCTGAATGCTTTGTAAAGCTGTGCTTGAAAACTAAGCAGCTGGAGTAGTAACAAAGACTCAGTGCTTCTGTTCAGTTCAAGTTGTTTTCTGATGTCTATTTGGTGTAATATATGAGAAGAAATTTATCTGTCTCTCTTTGTTACAGCCAAAATATATCCACCAGTTAATGAAAGCAGTAGAGGACCGAAAGAAAGAGCAAGAACGAAGGGAGGAGAGGAAGATTCAGAAGGAAAGAGAGGCAGAGGGAGAGAAGTTTGCGGATAAAGAGGCTTATGTTACATCTGCCTATAGGCAAAAACTGCAGGAACAGAAGGAGGAGGAGGAGAGAGAGAGGAGAGAGGCAGAGATGGAAGGTTAGAGTGATACTTAGCAGTTGTTATTAATGTCTATGAATGACTGATGCGACTCTTTTCAATGGTTCTGGATATTTTAAATACAAATTATGTCTGATTTGTGTTTGCTTAGCTGCTTTGGATGTGAAGAAACAAAAAGACCTGAGTGGCTTTTATCGGCACCTGTTGAATCAGACTGTAGGAGAGGAGGAAATACCAGATCGCTCTGCGAACAAGTCAGTCATAGCTTCTCATTACTTGCTCATAGATGAACACGAACACATGTATGTTTTCATTTATTTTTCTGAATCTTTATTATATCACTGTTTCTTTCACAGACCTCAGACTTCAAAGGTTTTAAAAGACACAGAAAAGACGTCACCTGCTTCCTCACCTCCATCCCATGAAAATATCCCAAGTTCAAGCAGTGACATCGAGGAGGGGCAAGAGCAGAAATCTGGGTTTAGCAAGCCTGGAGGCGGCTCTGCACACTCAAAACGCCAGTACAGGCAGAGGTCACCTTCATCAGGAAGTGGTGATGAAAAGGAGAGGGAAAAAGAAAAGGAGCGAGACAGACATAAAAAGAGCCACAGAGACCAAGACAGAGGAAGGAATAGAGATAAAGAGCGAGAAAGAGACAGAAACAGGGGAAGGGAAAGAGATGACAGGCATGGAGAAAGAAGAGGTGACAGGGATAGAAGGAGAGACAGGGAGCGGGGTAGAGAAGATGATCGAGGTAGAGGCAGGGGCGATACAGAAAGGGACGACAGGCATGGAAAGAGGGAGAGGAGCTCCAGAGAAAGAGAACGGGATAAGAATGGGGAGAGGGAAAAGAGACGGAAACCGGATGAAGACAAGAGGAAAGACAGACATCTGGAGGAAGAGCAGGCACTACGGAAGGAACCAGAGAAGGAGAAGGTCGTGAACAAGGAAGAAAAGGAACTTGAAAGGAAGGAAGACGTCGTAGAATGCATAATAGAGAACAAAGATGAGCAGAAAAATAAAGGTGAGAAGAAAGAGGAAGCGGAGGAGAAGGCAAACAAGTTTGCAAAGCGCAGCACAGATCAGACTGTGAGTTCAGCAAGAGAGAGGTACATGGCCAGGCAGATGGCCCGCTCAGCATCTAAAAGCTATATCGAGAAAGAGGAGGACTGAGAGCACACAAAGAAAGCATCTCCAAACTGCACTCAGTGTTTTGAGAGGATTTTATATTTTGTTTAAAAGACATCCCTTAAAAAAAGCAAGTGATTTTTTTTTTTCTTCATTAAACACTTAATGCTCACTAAACCTGTAGGGTGGTTCCTACTGAAAAATAAACATTTCAGCATCTTAACATGAAGCTGTATGTAAGAGCCTTATTTAAATGTTTAGGGGGACAATCCTCAAACTGGAGGAAATAGGGATAAAATGCTTTTTTAAGGACTATTTTTCACTGTGCATTAATGCATACATAGGGGCTTGAAAAATTAGAACAGGATGGGATAAACTGCAAGGCTTGTGTTCATTTTAAAAAACATCCTCCCCACTGCAGCAATGTGGGTTTTTGATCTTCATAATGTTTCTGAGCAACAGTAGAGCTCTATATCAAACTGAGTAAGATGACAATACCTGTTAGTAGGGTAAGTTTATTGTTGGTTACAGCCTTTTTCATGGAACAGTAATACGATTATAGAACATTACCAACCTTTTCCTGTAACCAGAATCCACCATACCATGAACGGACTGAAAGTGTGCAAATATTTCACATTTCCTGGCAGAGAAATGCAGATTTTTGTTTTATCTTTGTAAAAATAAATGTTGAGCTGTAAAATATGAGTTTTTTCCAGAGAGCCTCTTGCATCCTGTCCTAAATGAATGAGTGTAAATCGTACATTTTATCTCAGCTGCTAAACTGCAGATTGACTTCTGAACTGGTGATGTGTTCATTCACTTTTTATTTTTCTGGTGTATTCAGTGATGGGCTAATAAAATAAGGTCTGATCCATAGTTTCTATTGCTCCTGGTCATTCTTAATTCCATACTGAAATAAGTACAAAAGATAATTCAGAGGGTATCAATTTTTATTGCAGTCCAATCACTGCAAAGGAAAGTTGCAGAGAGAGAGAATTGAACAGTTTGTGAACATATGTATTTGCTTTCACCATTAATGGTGCTGAGTTACTATTATGCCTATGTCACTATATGTTTTATGTAATACGGGCTATTTAAAAAAGAAAAGAAGTTTGCATAATTTGCTCAAAAAAGTTCCCCAAACCCCCAATCCAGCTCTTGTGCTGGTGCATTAACACATAACAGCAAGTCTGATTGCAGGAATCTTCTCATACAGATCTCCTGACTTGATCTGGTCTAGTTGTACATGGAGACGAGAGACCACTGAAGAAACAAAAGAAAAGGCAACTTTTAGACTTATGATTTATTTTGGCTATGGCTAATTTCTGCACTGTAGTGGCTCTGTATTGAGAGAACTACAGTTCTCTCATGTATGTGTTCTGTATTTACCCAAAACTATAGTAAAATGGATGGATGAATGACTGTAAGAGTCATTTTCTTTTAGATTGGCTACACTTAACACACCTATAACAGTAAAAGGCAATTCTTACTTATCCTAATATTATAATTACACACAATAGCAAATGTTAATTAATAGTAACACTTCAAAAAGAAACTGCATACTTAGGTGAAAAAAGGTGTGCACCATTAAAGAATATTAAGTGGAAATATACTCGCCTCATCCCAGGTCAGCTGGATCACACCATCAGATGATTTGCCCTTGAAAATGTCTGTGGAGAAAACCCCCATGCAACAGACGTCTAAGCACATTTTAAAATAGATAAATGATGTGGATTTATTCTTCGATTTGTGGTTGCCACATCGCTTACCTGACATCTTATCCAGGCGCAACATGAGCGTGATGAACTCCTCCAAAGAGGTGGTGGAGAAGCCTGAATACCGAAACATCATCAGCCCCACAATGCCATCATTCATATCCATTCCTGATAAAAACACGAGGAGAAAGTGAGGAGTTCTCCAGTTATAACGTGAAGCAAGTTCCAAATGTGTTACTACACTTAAATGTGTTACAATGTGACAATAAATAGTGTTACCTGCAGCTTCAATCGCCTTCTGGAGCTCATGGTTAGACAGGGATCCATTTTCATTCACATCAGAGCGATGGAAGAGATCCTACAAGCAGGATGAACTTACATTTAGAAGCAAACAGTAGTTTGAACATATCTCATTTTTTAAATTTTAAACTGCAAATGTTTTTTGGGGAAAAAAACCTCTAAAAGTTAGAGAAAGAATTAAATTACGTCTAAATCTTGGAGACTATACTTGCTGCATTACCTTGTATTCTTGAATCTTCTTCCAGAGAATTGAGAATTCAGTGAAGGTCATTGTCATCCTTTGATCGAGCTGTGCATGTTAAGGATATCTTACAAAAAAGTTCTTACTCGTAATAGAAATGTGGCCAGTTGTCAGTTTGATAATCAGCTTTGATCATTTTGGGTGTGGCATCACATAAAAGCAAAAGGAAAAAAGCTGCACATTTTAGGATACATCCACCAAGGCAATCATACTCCTGCAGGCATCCAAACTAAAGCCCCTGTGGCCATACCCTGTAGATGGTTGAAAAACATCAATTTTCTCTATGAAACCAAACAAACAACAACAACAAGAAATGAATGAGGATTTTGAACCTTTTCATACCACACATGATCATCTTACCATGAGGGAACCTGTCATTCAGGAGCTTCTGAAGCTGTCCAGGAATTAGCTCACTATGCTAACAAGAGGCAGAGAAACAACTAAAATATATCAGTGCAGATCAGGATAGATGAAATGGACAAGAAGATGGATGATCTGGGAGAAAACAGTTAAAGATTTGAAAGAAAAAGTTGAAAAATATCGACACCTGATCAGCGTAGAGTTTAAATAAGGTGTAGTTTGGATCCTCATCGGTGACTTTCTCCTTGTCTTTGTCTCGGATCTACAAGAGAGCAAAATTTATCTCTTTGTTATTAGCAGCAGTGTGAAATAGAGGCTATAACACTTGGAAGTTAAATTATACAACACGGTCTTTTCAAACCTCAGAAAGATGGTCATCATCATCTCCTCCATCATAGGGCCTGGATGCAGGAGAGAACATTTGGGAAAATGGCTTTGATTAAATCCTTTTACAGAGAGGATGAAAAAGTTAATTAGTCTGAATAGTTAAAAGAAGTTAGTCTGATAGTCCAGCTATAAATATGAAGTCAATTTTTTTCTGAAGTTATAATCAGGCCAGACACCACTTTAAGTGAAGATGCCACTATTGACTGAGAGAGACACAATGCAGCATCTTCTCCTGACCGTGAATGAATTAAGAGTACAGCTGAATGTGTTGATTAGTAAAGGAATGCTGGTTAATTATGACCCACTGCACAACTATTTATCACTCTTGGAAACAGACTGACATTTAAAAAGCACATTTCTGGTTTTACTGAGCACTCAAAATGCTTTAGGTTAGAATCCCAATTTAACTATAAATTCACAAACAGTAATAGAAGCATCAGTCAATATGCTGGTCTTGGCCCACATAAGATCACAGGTAAAAACGTAACAGCTATATGGTGAGGATCACCATCTTTGAATTCTCAAGCACATTTAACACATTTCTGCTACTGAGGGAGTCGCACTCCCACAGACTCTCCTGTATTTCACAGTCTGTAATGATAACATCTGACTGCTGGTTAACAAAGAGGAAACTACCCCATGGATTCTTCTGTTAACTAAATAACTCATGTGATATGACAAAGTTTTTTTGGTTTTTTTTATTCTGAGATAACGAGCTAAGTTCACTCTTTATTATGTGAAAACAGTGGTAAAAGATCATATTAGATCGAGCTCTCAGGTTTCAGCCAAGGATCAGTCATATTAAAATAAGCCACGTTCTTTTGGAATAAAGGTCTTCAGTGGGACTTACAATATATGTGAAATGTCAGAGAAAGTATTTACCTGATCTTGGCATCAGCTTTGGTGTAGACACTAAGAACAAAGTCTGCAGTGATGTTGGGTTTGTTCATGAACGGGATGACCACATACTCTCCAGGTTCCAGACTGAGGAGTTCAACCACCTCTCTGAAACCAGTATAAATGGTTGGTGCCTTCACAGGATGGTTCCTGTTAAAGAAATCAGAACCCAGGCGTCCTTGTGGAGTCTGGGAGAAATATGAAGGAATGTATATGATGAAATTGTTTCCCAAGTATCAATGTTGTTCAAGTTAATTCAATGCTGACTTTACTTTCAGTCCACAGGCAAGTTTCATATATTTATTATTGTTTGTACTCACCCCTGGTGGGACCTGTTGATTGTAAAACAGAAACAAAAGTTTCATTAAACAGCTTTTCTTTTTTCCATGGTAATATTCAACTGTTGTTGTTCAAAAATTGTTTAATAACTTAATAATTTAGTTTTTTCTCCTTCATTTTTCAGTTGTAAGTATTTAGCAACTATTTATATTTCAGGAAGACCATTCAGAATGAATACCTTATAGATGGTAAGTCCAATAGGGTCGAGCTCTATCTTCTTGCGAGAATCCTGCTGAGGTTTCTCCATCAGGGAGAGCAAGACGTTTTTGTCTTCTGGCTCCTGCTTGTCTATAACACTCACCTGGATGCGATACTGAGGGTTTGTTGCAAAGGTGGCTACAGAGAGTGAGGAAACATTAACAATGCAAATAACATTATGCGACATGTATGGTGTTTGCATTGTGCTTGCACAGATAAATTGATAGGAAAACCATATTATTCTTTTAGTGATAGTTAAAATTAACAAAGGAAGGAAATGGGCTCACAGTAATTCACAGCGCCACTTGTAGAGCTCGCTGCTACCTTGCCATCATAAATCATGCATTTCCACTGACATTTAAAGTCACCATCAAGAAAGTTAGGGGTCTCACAGCAGATGAATACTGCCCTGAAATAGCGAAAGAAGTCTTCCAATTCCATCCTGACAGACAGATTAGCAGAAAGAGATAAAAAAAGGAACATAAACATTAAATATCAACCAATAGTATAAAACCTTTGCAAAATATTGCAACTGATCATATGAGTTTTAGTTTTTCTGAGCTTTTTTTTTTAAACTATTGAGAGTAATCAGTGTCCAAAATTTCTTCATTTGGGACATTTAATTAATTAATTTACCAGAACTCTCCATCGTCACGGTCGAAACACTGTTTTCGAACTTCTGGCTTTACATTGTTCCACAAACCTGACCTGAGAACATGAAAAAAATAATTTCATGACATACTTCAAAGCAGCAAAACATCCTATCTATCTATCTATCTATCTATCTATCTATCTATCTATCTATCTATCTATCTATCTATCTATCTATCTATCTATCTATCTATCTATCTATCTATCATCATTTGTTTTTTGTTTTGTTTTTTTCTCTCATAAAATGATATGCCTTGATTCTTGAGAGTATTTTTCATTTTGTCATTTGGTTGGAAGAT
>VVHJ01003820.1:10670-22663 GCA_015107715.1 Tylochromis polylepis | reverse complement strand
TTTGGCCAAGAGCAATGACTTTCTGGACTCTCTGCTGCTTCTGGAGCTGTTTCTACTTGTTTCTAGTCATTATGTTGGACTAAATAGTTAGTGGCTCCAACTTCATGTTGAACAGACAGATGAGAGCAACAATATTCACATCTAAATGTATTTTTCAAAATGTTGAACTTTAAACTACAACCATCAATTAGCACACAACTGAATAAAAAAACGCTGAGCCTGTACTTTGGACAGGAAGATCTATCACAGCTGTTGACAATTCCCATGATAACATGGTACATACACAATATCATCAGGCAGGATAAATTGATTAGGTGTGATGGCTCAGCACTTCCTATGTGACTTCCTTTTTTTCTGCAACAGCACTGCTGGGCTTCACTGACCTTGACCAGACCCTACATGAAAAGCATCAAGATTTATTTTCCATTTTAAGCATTTATCTGTTACTGATATTCAAGTGAACTTTCCAAAGGACATTTGAGCCTTAAGTCTAGCTATCAGTCATCTGACCCATTGTCAGTGACACATCACATTTAAGAGATAAGTTAAGTGCATATAACCATTTAACAAAAATGTTTTGAAGATTCAAAACGTACGTGTACGTATGTGTTTGTGTCTGCATGTAGGTCTGTGTTTTAATAGTTTTCCTCAAGATCATCTAGAAGAATGATTTGTCTGTTCATACTCACCTGTGCTCTACATGTCAGATTAAAAAATACACATGTTTGGTATAATCTATTCTGAGAATAGATGATCTGTTTTCATGCTACTTCTACTTTCATACTACTTCAGGATGCAGAATCATTTATTTAAAAGAAAAAAACTCAGAGAAAAAATAACCTGCCAGCTAAACAGCTAAAACAGTTATTTCAGAAAACTCATTCCAAAAATACATTGAACAAGAGTGATGGGTTGCTTTCAATTAATAATTTTACAATGCTGGATCAGTACTGTAGACTTCATATCAAAGGTAGGTACTGTGATGTCATCAGTTGGTTTGTGAAGTCTCATTGCCTCAAGCAAAGCGTTTCCACAGTTGTCATCTTTTGATAACACGCATCGCAGGATATTAGCCAATGAACATAACCTGGTTTATCCCTTTTTTTTCTTTAATAATTTACTAAATTAACATCATGTTTAATTAGAATGAATGACTGAAACCATTGGCCCACCAATGGTTGACATGTTTACTGATGGAGGTCATAGAGAAGAGAAGCTGAGGGTTTTTTCCTCACAGACTTGCATACAACTGTAAGATGTTTTCCCCATCAAAAAGCCTGAAAACAGAGCCCAGGAGGAGAGCACAGAGTCTTGCTATTTCTCAGGCCCTCTATAATATTCCAAAAGATTTTTATGAATCTATTTTGTGGAATGACACCAGAAACATGTTGCCAGTCTTACTTGAGTACTACCCTTTTCCTGTTGAAGGAACATTATGTTCTTTCGATACTGTTTTGCAGTATATAAATCAGTTTATCCTGCCCCCAGGTTCCCAGCATTTCTTTTGGTCTTCAAACCCTGCCAAGATAAGATTTCTTTTGCTTGATTTTGTCTCCCTTTCAAAGGATTATTCCAGACAAAATGCTACAGGGATGCTTAGATAATTGTTTTAGCTGATGTGTAACTCTGTTGTATCTAGAGCCATGTGCTGTGTTAAAACAGCAGCTACTGACCAAAGATATGGCTCAGTGCTATATTTCTCATCTCATGATTCAACTGATAGCCTCTGATATCGTTGTCAGATACAGGGATTTGTGTTTAGCTTGTCTTATTTGTGTGCTGGAACATTATTAAAAGGGATTGAATCTGCAAGTCCATTTGTTCTCTTACTGTATTGTACTTGCCATCCTCTGGGGATTGATCATTTGAGCAAAGGGCTGATGATTATAAAAACAAAAGCTGCATCGACAGTGGCAGTGGCAGCTTTTTAATTTCTCATCAGTTTGGGCACTGAGATTTTCTAGCAGGCCTTTGAGAGGTCTAATGACTATGAGCTAATTAGAAAGCAGGCAGGATGTGAAAGAGCAGGTACAACTGAAGGAGAAGTACTATGGACACAGAGGGACTGCAGGGCTCTGAGAAAAGGTCATGCGAGGCAGCTGTGTGACCACTGTGAAGGATAGTACATGACATGAGGACAAAGCCACTGACCCAACACTCTCAGAGCATCCTGACACGCCACGCTCTGCTTAGCACACCTTTCATAAGACACACCTGGTATCTGACCTGCTTTAGCTAAAAAATAACAACCATTTCAAAAAAGATTTATTAAAGTTACAAACAGATTTTTTTCTCTGTTTCAACCTCCTTTTTTGCAGTGAGAAGCAATATTTAGAAAACTTGAAACTTTGTCACATATGATAATGTGATACCATTTTATGTACTGTATGCAGTAAAAAGCACATTTAATTTTAAAGACTAAGCTACAGCTGCATTTAAGTGCTGTTGGGCTCTGTGGAAATCAAACCAATAAATGTGGAAGTGCACCCACTGAGCTGTACATGATGTTGTTTGATTCTACAGCGACAATGGGAAAAGCAAAAGGGTGGGATGTTTATTATCCATGGGGATTCAGTATGTCGAGATTAGAAAGCATTTGGTGATTTCATTAATGAGTTCTGTTGCATTGAGTGATCACAGTCATGGTCTCCACCGTCAACAATGCTGGAAAATGTAATTACTCTGAAAGTAATTATTTGTGCTCTATTTGGAGGATGACTTTGGAAAGACGATGGTTGCCTGATGGTGGTTGATGCCCTTGCCTCAAGTTTTAACAGTTTACCACTGAAGAAGTCTCTAATACTGTGCTAGTATGTATTTTACAACAGCATGCAGATACAGTATTTTTGTTTAGAAATCAAGTTCTGTAACCAACACTTTAAACTAGCTTTCTGAGTAGTTGTTCTTCCAGAGTGAGAGAGAAGCAAATTTCTCTTGGGACTGGAGCAAAAGTGCTGTTCCGTGTGGTTCACTGAACAAACAGCAACTTTTCTTCCACTTTGGATGAATTCATATTTAAACATCTGTTAAGGCTTGAAAGGGACTTCTCGCACAATAAGGAAAAAGTAATCCCCAACAGATAGTTAAAGTTTTAAGGAAATATGATTTAAAATGATACTACATCTGCTGCATATAATTTTACATTTTATAAAAGAGCATACATTATATGTGCTCTATGCTTCAGGAGCCTGGGGTAGTATTTCTCATAGTAGGGCCATTTCCATGTTTGTTTTATATGAGATGACACAGGGGGGTGAACAAGAACCAGCTGGTTATTATTACAAATAAACACCAAATCAATCAATTTGACCATGGTGTTGTATTGCATGCATTAGGAAACTGGGCTGCACTATAACAGTATGGCAGCCACAGTATATCATAGCAAATATTAGGCCTTTTCTTTCAAAGAATCCTTTCCTAAAACTGTATTGGGGCAAGAAACATAATAGGTTTCATCACACACAGAGTACCCAGTGATGGTTATCATCTAAGTCAACAAGGGGACACCAAAGTCTATGCAGGCCAGCTCTGCTCGAAACTCATATAGTTTGGCTTTCCTCTTCATGCTGGATCATACCTGTTGTGTTGGATGGCTTCTCTGATATGCATCACACAGTGAAAAACACATATCCTCATGCTCTCATCCCAGCTTTTGTGTATCCGCTGTCTAGCTCTGTATGTCTCTATTGCTGTGTCCATGTAAGGATTATGTGCTGGCAAGGGAAGGACATGGACTAAACCCCCTGAATCTGAGGATTCTTCTTCCTCTCACAGGATGAATATGTAATATCTCCTTAACAGCATTTGGAATATGACTGTCTTGTTGTGAAGTAACATAGTGTGTAGAGTTTTTTGGCTTTTATTTCTGCTGCATCATGTTTTCACGACAACATGTCACTATGGTGGTTTATTTTGGCCTTCACATTTTGTGGTGGAATAGTATGATGCCTATTTCCTGCTATTGTATGTATATAAGTTGTACTGGATATGGTGGATGCGTTAAATGCATTGAAATCTTTTCTATCAAAATTCAGGCTGGACCAATTATAAACTTTTACAAAAGCTACCTGGAGGGGTTATGTGCTGCATGTTCATTTCATTTCATGTTGCTTGATGTGCTAATTTAATTTTCTTCTATGCTTTCAGGACTTAGCTGATACTTTGCTGGACAAATAAATTAAATGCTGTTGTGGAGATCTAATAGTGGTTTGCCCTTACTCTAGTTTCGTCAGATTTTATTTCTGAGATTTGCTTTGAATGCATTATTATGAATGTAACGCAGGACAAAGGATACTGATTTGCGTAAATTATAAATGAGCTTGAAAGCAAAAGTTTCCGTGAGCTATTTGTTCTTCCTTACATTTAAATAATAACCCATCATCTTATTGTAGATACATTTAATTATCTTGAATCAAATTAGCCTTTAGGGTCAGCTATAGTTTAACAATACTGATTTTTCATTCTGTTTATTATAAGAGGAATACTTCAAGTGTGTATGCCTGTCCTTCAGTTTAAATTAAAATGGGACCTGGGTGAATGGTAGATTTCAAGAGGTCAATGTTAGACAGTATGATTAGATTCGTCTTTCTTATATTTCTACATGCCCTTACCCTTCACGCTGGGTCCACTTGTAAACATGTTCAACACAACGCTAGTTTGTTTCTTTGTTAAGATACAGCAAGAATGAATAGCATTGGTTCAATAAGGGTATCACTATGGAAACTGCACTTTCCCTGTTTGTCGACCTGCTGGCATGAGGTGGAACCTGCTTCAGTAACCCGGCTAACATTGCAATGTCCCATTTGTTTTATTTGGTTTCTCATAGTATTGGTTTCTCCTAAGCAGCATAAACAGACGAGAGATGTAAGAATATATGAGTAGTATAAAATCATAAATAAATCTAATATCCCAAAAGGGATAGGCAAGCCAATACACAGCAATGATAACAACAACAACAACAATAATAATAATAATAATAATAATAATAATAATAATAATAATGTATACAGTAACATTGTTGTTGGCAGCAAAATTGTGTTTTGGGGGTTATTTATTAATTTTTTTAGTTATTGGGGTTTTTTTTTTAGTTTTTATTTAGTTTTGGGTTTTTTTTAGTGCAACACACACCAGTCAGCTGAACATAAAAACCATGATAGGCAGTTTTGTTACCCAAACAAAAAAAGTAATGTTTTACACATTACTGGTTACTTTAACAAAAAGTTCAAGTGTTTCATTTTTTTTTTAATTACTCCAGGTAAAAACAAAAATCAATACACTACTTATTACATAACTTTTTTTTCATGGTGTAAGATGCATTGTGACATAATTGCAAGTTAACAATATAAACTTCAGGCTACTCTCTCACACACTGACAGAAATCCCTGTCCTAATGAAGACACATGCCTCATTAGTGAAATGGAGGCTACAGTGCTACATGCCTGACTGCTCAACACTGCTTTTGTTACCTGCTGAAGATCAAACTTTGCCTATGTGGGTGGTTTCAACATATCAGTACAGTCCTCTATATCAGAACTCTATCTTTGTGATTGTATGTTGCCTTTGCAGATGTTTTGAAAAAGTCAGTGTTGTGTTAGCAGCAGTGGATAGTTTGTATGCATTTTGCACTTTACTGTCACATTTTTCTCCTTTCATGCAATAAAATAAATAAAATAAAATTTTTACTGTGGACATTAAAAATAAAAATGTCCACAGTGCCACAACATAACTGTTTCATTCTGTCTTTCATTCTGTAATTGTAATATGAACCCTGAATTCACCCAACAATGCTGGCAGATGACCTCATGAATCAAGCAGGTATTGTGGCAGATGGATTTAATTCACATCTTTTGGAGACCAATAGGACTTCACAATGAGAGCAAAATGGCCACTCCATTAGTTTCACCTCACTAGTACTGGGTTGGACCCCTTTTGGTTCCTTTAATTCTTAGTGGCATATAGATTCAAGAAGATATGGGAAACAGTCTTCAGAGATTTTGGTCCATATTGTCATAATAGCATCACACTAATGTGTGATAACGTGAATCTCGTGTTTCCGTTCTCTCAACTGTCACCGCAGAAATGAATACTCTTGAGACGACTCTTTTTCCAGTCTGTTGTCCAGTTTGGGGATCCTGCGCCATTCATACCCTCAGTTTCGGGTCCTTAACAGACAGGTTGTGATCTTCTGCTACTATAACCCATCTGTTTCGAGTTCTAAAGTGTTGTGCATTCAGAGATGCTCTTCTGCATACCTTTGCTGTAACAAGTGGTTATTTGAGTTTCTGTTGCCTTCCTATCAGCTTAATATGATCTGGCCATCAACACGGAATTTTCACTTAGAGAATTGCCACTCACTGAATATTTTCTCTTTTTCAGACTCTTCTTGTAAACCCTAGATATGGATCTGTGGGAAAATCCCAGTAATCTTGACCATGTCTTCATGCCAAAATGCTTTGAGCTGCTGGCATTTGATGCCATGTGTGATTAGGTATGTGCATTAAAAAGCAACTGAAACGATATATCTAGTGAAGAGGCTGGTTAGTGTACACCTTAGACACCCATGCAGCCATCCATGCATCCATCTTGTTTATCAAAAATGTTTGCATTATATTGAATTGTAAAACAAATTCTTCCTGTGCTTCACAAAATTAAACTTCTAAATTATGGTTTACATGTGCTTACCATAAATTGAGAGACATACCCTATGCAACACAGAAAGATATTTCTGCTTGACAACTGGCTAAATTTTTTCAGGCTCATGTACAGTATGTGTGACTCTCAGAGAAAATAAATCACCTTTACTGGCTTCTACAGCTGAAACAGTACTGAATTGATTTTCAGCATGCCCAGACTAAGTAATCCTGTTTGTGTAGCCTTCCGTGCTTATTGCTGCAGTGATTCTTTGGCACTGAGAGGAATTAAATAAAATGAAAACGGAAAGGGAGACTTTCAGGAGCTGTTCCATTTTAAGGTGATACAATTCAAAGCTGAGAATATTCACCTGCAGCAAGCAGACAAAGAGCTCCTAGATAAGAGAAGAAAGCAGATGCCTTAACTGCACTCCTACAGCTCAGCTTCTCCAGAAATGCAAACTCCATGTTCTTGAAAAGCTTAAATGAAATCAAAATGAGTTCCTTTTCAGGACTCATTATCCTGCTGAAAACATATTTGTTTTGATGTCACCTTTCTTTTTATTTATTTCTTTTTCTTACCTGTGCAAATATAAAAAATAGTGTTACCTCAACATTCTCGCAACACATTTTACACAAGCCAAAGGTATCAAACACATCCTAGGCTTAATTTGTTTTTTTAATGTCTCTTTCTTATTATTGTTCAAAGCACCATGGGAATAGTAACATTGTCACCTTTTTTCTGGAGGTGATGAGCTCATTGTGTGTGTACACCTGTTGTAGGGCATAATGATGTATAAGCTACCAGAGCCATGTATTGTTCTCAACACTGATGACAGGCAGGACATGCTTTATCAGATGTTTGCACTATTCCCCAGCTGCTTTTGATTTTAGCTTCAGTGTGTGGTTACTCTCACACTGCAAATACAAAAGAGGACAACCAGAGAATTACTTATTAGCCATCCGTTTGAGAATCACAACAGGATATCAGTGCCTTCCCAAACTCACTGCTCTTTTGTGCTGTGAATAGGCTTTAGTTACACATTTTGGTTTAAGTAAAAGAAACAACTTTATTGGGTGTTCAAACATACCAGGTTTGGGTGGATTTTGCTGAAATGACTGATATCCTTTCACAAGTACAACAAAGAACTCAATAGCCAGACACAACTGTTAATATCAAATTAATTTTGTAGAATTACAATGACAAGAAATTATTTCAGCTTTCCCTTCTCAAATGCAAAACATGAACATTAGGCAAGTTATTGATTTTGGTAAGTCCTGAACTCCTCTTTCCTCCACAAGGCCAACATCCTGATTCCAGTTCTCCTGAGCAGATGAATCTACAACGTGGTGACTGAGTGCATTAGCTAGGTTTTCCAGTAAGGGATCCAATAAGCACACTAACAGGTTTATCTATGTGGAAGGAGAGGATACACTGGTAGGCAATAAAAAAAATGTGTTTTCCAACACAAGATAAGCAATGCTTTGGCACTGAATGATAACTGACCTGAACAATCTATCACATTGTATATATCAACAATCTTGAAATGGGGGGCATGACATACTTGATGTAAGCCAAGTAATAAAGGTTCAAAAGAGTTATCTTCAAAGTTTCACCTTTGTTGGTAGCACAAAATGCCATAAATAAAACTGCAATGATGTACTTGTCATGTGTGCTGCCGAATGACCACAAAGTTCTGCCACTTTGCCCATAAAATCAAAACCTTACTCTAATTGCTTCTCTCTCTCTCTCTCTCTCTATATATATATATATATATATATAGAGAGAGAGAGAGAGAAAGAAAGAGAGAGAGAGTCTCACCCCGTGACAGCTCAGATAGCCTCCAACCACTCCTATTGAGTTAGACAATCAGAGGAAAATAGGTCGATAGCTGTTTGCTTAATTTTGACATAATTTTTGCAGATTGAAAATTTAAGGTTAGGATACTCTGGTGATCTTTTATCCACATTAAAATATGGAGCAATTAAATGGGTGCAAAATTATACTCCATTTAAGTACTGGTTAGTGTTATTTGTTTCAAGTAAATGATTCAGCAAATAAGATTTGTCAACATTTTTTGTATTAGTGTAGAGCCCACTGATGCAACAAAAAGCTCTTGCTTTGAGTTACTGACAAAAGAAGGATAGACTTTGTTAAAACACTGAGTGTGGATCAGTCTGATTGTGGCTAATACCTAATATGCTTAATTAGGTCAGTACCAATGACAATATCTGTGCTACTTTGAAGGACAAATGTCTACAAATTGGCATACTGAGGATTTGTATTCCAGTTTGTGTCTCTTTCTTTTAGATGTTAGAAAATGGCATCGTTTAAATCAAGCAAACAAAAAAAAATAGTGAAATTTAGCTCAATATTAAATTGTTTCTGAAATGGTTTTCTGAATGGCAGATTGGGCTTTTAACAGTTCACCCTTGTATTGGCATTGAAATTGGCGGACTTGTCATTTTTTAGGATAACATTCATTATGGCCTCTCTGCAAACCACTCTGTTCCTTAATTTGAGAAATAAAACGTGACTCATTTCGTCATAATCTTTTAAGGCTCTCCAAATTACATTATAAACAAGGTCAGAGCTTCTCAGAAATAATAAGATTTCGATAATCATTTTTAATCCCCCCACGCTGTTATACCACAAGACAAATTGCATTGCTTATTTATTTTCCATCGGTGCTGTTCAAAATAAACAGTTTTCCTCTCTCAGGATGGGGATTAAAATTTCTCCCCCTCATTCTCCCCCAAAAGTCTGTCTTGTTGAGTTGATCTTGGCTCTGAGATGAGGATGCCTGTGAGGATGCAATGTCAGACAGTAGAGACACCCCTACCCTACAATGCACTTGGGTCAAGTGCATTTAGGTGTGACCACGGGATTGGTCCCTCAGAGAGCAATTAGTGTTCACTAAAGAATCTGGGATGGTGGGAGCAGTGAGATGTCAAACAATTGCTTCACTCCTCGTCAGCTAAACGGCTGTTACCCTTGCCTCCTAAGAGGGCAAACTGCCAGTGTTTTGTGTTTCTGTGTGACCATCCCCCCAAGCTGCATGCAATGCAGGTGCAAGTGCTTTAAGACTTCAGTATTAATTTAATCACTGCATAATTTCATGATAAAACATTTTGCTACGTTAAAATCCATTCACCTGTAAAGTACTTGACAGTTTGTTGATGTAAACTATAAGATGTTCACCAAACTTTTCTTTTTCCATGCATTAAAACCTTGACAAGGAGCTACATTAGATCTGAGCTGTAAACAATCTGCCAGTTCATCTTTAACTACTTCATAATAGATGAAACTTTTCAGAAAACAAAGACTTTCTTTTTCTTTTTCAAAGTGTCATTCAGCCCTGTCAATCTCTTCTTAGCACTAAGAGTTTATTTATCAAACTGGAACAGGCTGATCCAGATTCATTTTTGAGATTTAAATTGCAACATTCTCACTTTAACATTATATTATAAATCCTTGTTAACAGCTGCAATTACTGCCATTAACTCACTAAATCTTTGATAGACCTGAAGTTTTGTCACACAATGACATATTTGTCTAATCTGAAGCACAAAGACACCTAGTGACAGGGATTCTTTTCATTTACCAAAAAGAAAAGACCAGTTGTTATGGTTACAAGTTATAAATAGAGCAGGAGTGTAGGTGACAAGGGAACTGAGAGTTTCAGGATGAAAGATACAGATGACATCCACCCCACAATCCCTAGCTGCAGTCTGCTAACTTACAGGGTAATATCAGCACAGGCACACTTCACCTGACAAAAGAAAAACCTGCACTGCATCAGCTGAAGCGCGTATATAAGCACGCCTGAACGGAATCAGATTATCTGTTTTTTTATCTCTATTATCCACTTCTGTTTGCAATTGATTTATCAGGTAAAGTGTTAACGATTGTTGTGACAGTGTAGTTTTAAAGTTGAAACAAAGTAAGCTGTGAGATATTAGCACCTCCTTCTGTTTGATTGTGTCTTTTGGGTTTTTTTTTTATTTGTGTCATGCACATTGTCCTATGCCCCAGTGCCCACCACCAAGGGGCTCCTAATACAGCCTGTAATTAGAACCAGCTCAAGGATTTAATGAAGAGGTGCTCACTTGATGGCAGCAGCGCTTGAGACATTGCCAGTGGCTCTGACTTCAAAGTCAGAGATATGGCTTCCCAGCAAAGGCCGGGGAAAAGCTGCGACAAGATAACAAGTCATAGCTTTCTTTTGATTTGTGGCATGCCAGGACACTTACTGTATAGTTTTGCAGCCAGCAAGGGCATGCAAACGGTTGATCCGTGTGGCATTGCACTTCTGGGCAATGAGTATCATCAGCAATAGAGCCCAGTAATGATGCGAGTGGGAGGCAAGATAAGATATGCGGATTTCCTTCCCCTGCTGATTTTCAGTCTGCAACTACCAGGATCACCTCCTATCTACTGTAGAGTGCACTGCCTTCCAGAAATGCAAACTCTGGAGGAGTTTTATGATCAACCCAAAAGGTTTAGAGGAGGTGGGTGTGTTTCAAAGTAATTTAACTCTTTTTGACAGCTGTGAACTAAAAAAAACCCACTTTGTCCTTGGGAAAAGTTAAACGACACTGAAAAGTTATGAATAAATATTAATGAACATTTTTAGGACATACTCTATTACTGTGTTGCTATGTTAGTGAAGCATATGTTATGCGCCATGTTAACTGTACTATCCTTGGTGTTGTGTGCTGGCGTATGAGAACTAATGAAGTAGACAGTGCATTGCTAAAGGGTGTCCACCCCCACGTTCATATTATATTAACTACTGTACATTTCTTTGAATTCGTCCCACTGATAAGATACTTTCGTTTTTCACTTTGAAATGCCCTCAGATTGCATGAATTCCCTTTGGAGTGTGTTGCATAAGATATTTCCTTATATATATATATATATGTGTGTGTGTGTGTGTGTGTGTGTGTGTGTGTGTAATGTAAATTTGTTTACACAATGACTTCGAAGAATTGTGGGAAAAGATGTATTTTCCCCCAAATTATAAAGCTGATTACAAATGTGTGCCCTCATCTCAAATACGAACAAAAACACTGAACGGCAGCAATTTCCTTTCTGTTTCACAGGCTTCAAAATTGTTCCAGCTGCATATTAAGAATCTTCCCAGTAGTCCCTCACATTGTCCCTATCATCCCCCCAAAAAAGACCACTTGGGCTTTTAAAATCTTTGAAGGCAAAATGTCTTTGAAAAAATGCTACATGTTCAGCCTGATCAAGTTGAAAGAATAAACAGCTAACATGGACTTTCCCAGTTTCTTTAGCTCAAAGTTGGTCTAATTTTTTTTTTTTTTTTTTTGGCTTTGTTTTGTTTTTTTCCCACTTTT
>VVHJ01003820.1:0-10650 GCA_015107715.1 Tylochromis polylepis | reverse complement strand
TACAATTTGTTTTAATTTTTTTTTTTTTTTTTTTGGCTTTGGTTTGGTTTCATGCACACCACAATTGCTTTTTCATTACATTTTGGCCTATATGCCTATATTCTCTGAAGTTTAGCTTTTTTAATAAGTCAGGCTGTTGGTTTTATTTGACATAAATTAAACATAAAGCGATATTAAATACATAGCTATTTAACACATATCGGGGATCCATTCTAAAGTAGTAGATAATTCGGGAAAATTCAGATTATTTAAGAATATTGCAAAAAAAGAATATTTAATATTTTTTTGTTTACATCATCAAGTCTGAAAGTAACAGCTGATCATCTTACAGGGGCTTAGGGGCTATTTTTTTGCCAGAACCAGTCATTTGCTGAACTTTTTTCTGGTTACATAACTGTAATTCAGTGCAAACAATGAAACCCTCCCCGACCCCCCACAAAGGTCCTACTACTTAGCAAAACCACAATAATAATTAATAATGATAATGTGGGGTCCCACGGGTTAGGTTCCATACTTAGAAAGTATGGTATTTGATTCCACTGTTATGCGGACGATAGCCAGATATTTGTCCCTCTTAAAAAGAATGGAGTATGTTCTGCTAGACTGCTGTTCAAGTGTTTTGAAGACATAAAGGCCTGGATGGCTCTCAGTTTTTAAATTTTAATAATAAAAAAAATACATAAGTGATAATGTTTGGTGGTACCATTCAGACGCCCTTTGTGGATTTGTGTTCCTTGGCCGAGTACATCAGAAACCTCGGGGTTGAACTGGATGCTGAGGTTATGTTTGACAGTCAGATCAGGGAAGTGGTGAAATAGAGCCTTTTCCAGTTGAGGCAGCTGGACAAACTACTGCATAAATAAAGCAAAATTATTTCTAGGCAGCACTTTGAGATAATAAGCTTTTGTTACCAATCAACTGGATTACTGTAATGCACTTTATGTGGGGGTTAGTGGTTCCTCATTTACTCATTGCAATCGCTACAGTTGGTATGGAATGCTGCCACATGTCTTTTAACCAGCACATGTGAATATGAGCATGTTTCTCCCTTTTTAGCCTCACTCCACTGGCTGCCAATTCATTTTTAAAATTATTTTATTTGCTTTTATGGCCCTTAATCATCTTGCCCCACTCTACGTCTCTGAGCTTCTACAGCCTCATACGCCCTCCTGTTCTCTCGGGTCAACTAATCAGCTGCCCCTGAGGGTACCTAAAACTAAGTGTAAGCTCAGAGGGGACTATGCCTTCATTATTGCAGAGTGATTTGGAATGATTTTCCTTTGCACAGGCCTCTTCTCACTCTATTTTTAAATCTCTTCTTAAAACTGACCTCTTTTTCTTGGCCTTTGACATCGTGTGACATGTTGATTATAATTTATTTTATTAATTTTTATTCTGTTTTGTTTCATTCTATGGCTGTTTTCCTTCTTGGTTTATGTCTTTTTCATTTTTACTTGTTTTTATGTATTTATTCTTCAGTACAGCACTTTAGTCCATTGTGGCTGTTTTAAAGTGCTTTACAAAGAAGGCTGGTATGGTATGGTCCCCATACCTTATAGTCCACTGCGTGTATGTGTTTTTTGGGTTGGTTTTTTTTTTAAGGTAACCAGTCATCAACAGCCAAGTTGAGAGTCAAAGATTCTGGGATATTACTGAGTAGCAATTTTTTTTCCCCTTCTAGAAGTAAGCTTTTCAGGTCTGAAGGTACATCTATGTCTAAAAAGAGCAATCAGATCCTCAGAAATAGCTCATTATTTCCCTTTGTAGTTGCATGTAGTCTTTTATGTGGGAGAAGTTTCTTGGAAATAAATGTCCAACATCAAACCATTCTAACTGTTTCCTGCTTCCCTCCTCTTTCAGTCTTTGTATACAAGTACAGTAGCTACACGTTTATACATGGTGATATGAATAACATTCTCAACTAAATATTTTTTTAACCCAGCTACAAAAACCTATATGTATATGAGCTCGTATTAGGTCTGTATCCCACGTTGTGCTGTGGAAACTAAATGTGTCTATTTAACTATTCAGAGAGGACAGGTTCTAAAATACTTAAGTGCTTTTTCCAGGCATCAGTTAATTCCCTGCTTCTCTGTACCTGATGAAGGACACAGACCAAAGTGTTATAACTGAATAAAAATAACAATAAGTGGGACAGTGTGCGGAGCTTATTGTATTTTTGTCCACATCAGGTAAATCCCTGAAATATGTCTACATAGCTCAAAATGTTATATTCAGGTGTTTTTCCATGAAAACACTCCCACAAATCCTTAAAATGTCTCCCACTAAATAAGCCCAGGAATTCAAATTTTACTAATGAGTTGTTCATTTGATGTCAACATTTAACATAGTGGATACCATTTTTTATAAGTTATTGATATTATTCACTGATTAATATAACTGGTCTATTTTCTGTTTTAGCTTTATATCCTAAATATGTAACTGACAAAATGGTTATGAGGGTATAAACTTCCTATACAATACTTTATATTGTGTAAAGTTTATATTTCTTCTATTTATTAATTAAAATCCCTTATTGGATATTTTAATGTATGAAGACCTAGTATTTCTATTACTAAACTGATTTCTCTTGCTAGATGGAGGGAGATGAAGTGCCACTGTACCCAGCTGTTCAGCAGGAGCATAAAACCCAGACCTTAATTTGTAAATCTGGGGATCCAAAACAGAGAGAGTGAAAGCGAGCACAGTGGGCTATAGCAAGGTGTTAATTATAGCAGTGTGCTAACTGTTAAAACTTAACAATACTTTGTTTTGAACACAACTGGCATTCCAAATAAAATGTTTAGACAGAGAAACAATTTCATTGTTGAAGATGGTGATGAGTTTTGCAGACAGGAATAAATTATTTTCATTTTTGTATGCTAAATCTTTCCTCCAATCTGTTTTTGAGCCAGTCTGAGTGCATCTACATCATCATGACATGTACATTAGGGAACAGAGAAAACATTATGCAAGGGCTAACATGCCAATTATTTGATTAGTACATATTCTTGCAATTAATTAATGTACAAAGATCTAGAGAATTGTAGAAATGCTACCAGACTTTGACTTATGTTCCAAAGTGCAGTTGGTTTTGTACCCTATGAAGGACTACAAGTCAGCAAAGCTGCAGCAATGGCCATGTTTTAGCTGTGACCAAAAATTAATGGTTTACCCAATTACCTGTGGGTTTTTTGTTTGTTTGTTTGTTTTAAAGTTAACTTCCTTCTAGCTTCTTAAGTATCTGTTCTCCCTGTGAGCCCCCTGACTCATTTGTGTAGCAAACTATCTAGCACATGAAACCAGGACTAATCAACTTATCATCTTGCTTGATCATTTGTGCCATGCAACTAACAGTCATAAAATATGTATTTACATTTCAGAACCAAACCAGATGCATTTCTTTAATTTTCTATATATGCAATTAGCTTTCATTTGCACAACTAAAAATATTTTATCCTGGACTCTACCTCATGAAATAGAAAAAAATAAATAGAAGCTTAGCTTGCATTAGCTGACTACATTATGTTAATATTACAATCTGACAAGAGAGGCAATTATTTTTGTGATAAAGTGTCACTGTTAAATGAATTAAGTAGTTGTCACAACACCACCAAGGACAAGGTACATTGCTAGATGAATATAAAGACCAATATATCCACAATTAACCTCTACCCTCTATTCCCCTCTAAACTGTAAATAACATTTATGCTCAACAGTTTCCTTCATCTGAACTTGTTCTGCAGGGCTGTGCATATTATCAGTTCATTACAATGGCACAGACACCTTTATCATCAATTAATCTGCCCAACTCCCCCAAATCTCACTATCTTCACCTAATGGGTATTTATAACCTAGGACTATCCATTGTGAAATGAGAAACTGTACAATACATTTAGTATTTTGAGTCTGGTGCTAACATTGACTACAGTAGAAAAATAAAAGAAAGTAATGGACAAAACATCATATTCATAGGCTGAAGAGACAGGTTGACAGACTAGAAATAATTTACTTTACACCTGAAATGTAAAAACTGTGTAAAACATTAGTTTTACGTTAACGTTAGATAAGTGTTTTTCAGTTTTGTCTCATCACACTTTGGATGTTCTCAGTTATTATGTATCAGCTTATTACAGTTCATTGGTAGCATTTCTCAGCTAGCCATCTCTCACCTACTTTTTTAAGCTGAAAATGATATTTCATCTCCCAGATGGGAGAGCTTCCTATTTAGCTTTAGATTTAATTTCAGTTTTGCCAATTTGTTTACCAGTCAGTTTAAATTTGCGTGAATTTCTCTGCAGTGTGTCACATAATGTTTCTTATTTCTTGTGCACCGCCAGAGCATTTCCACTTTATAAGCAAACAATGGATGATGCTGCATTTCAAAACATACTTTTAATAGCATAAAGTATTCTCTCTTTTTTTCTTTTTTGGACACATGAAGACTCAAATGGCAAATGGACTGGTACTTATATATTGTTCTTTTCTAGATTCAGCTTGAGGGCCACTTGGTAACATTGCATGCTGTCATCGAGCATGACAAGAAAAGACTGCACCACTGTACGTTTCCTTCCTTTCTGTCATTATATGATTTAACAGTGTAGAGCAGGATTAGGGGAGCATTTTACTTCACTTTCACCTATCATCCTCTAGTCGTTACAGCAAAATAAACCTTCCCATTATTAAACATACACAGCTTGTCTCAAGAAATGTATCACACACCTCAATAAAAACTATAAAGATGCACAAAATGACAATTACCAAAATAAACCACTCACCTTAAAAGAGACAAATCACAAAAAATCACTATGTAAAGTTTTTTGTATAATGCATTTTTCCTGTGTGGACCTCATTCGTTTCCTGGCTACTTAAACTTCACTGGCACTCATCAACATTTTGATATAAATCAAATCATCCGTATTTGGTTGTGTGTGCTTTGCAATCAGTTTAATCAAGAAAATGCAAAGATGGGGATATCTTAAAATGGATGTCTTAAAATACGGATCCTACAATACACAACAAGAAAGAAAAAATCATCCCCAACATACCCAGGGTCTCATCTGATTAGTAGTAGTCAAGTTAAGTTTTTGGGGATTTGCAATTTTCCTTTGTGTTTTTTATACTCACAGAAGAGCATAAATCTGTTTTTGTGTTAAACATATTACCATTTTTCAGTGTGCCATAATATGAGCATTAAATAAAACCCAGTTGTTACAGTTGTTGTTATAAGCCTAATTAAATGTCACTGAAAAGTCAGACAGCTGTGGACAGCTGTAGGGGACTTTACTGTATATCCTACAGACCCAGGGTCAATGATTTCTTTTTTTTTTTCCTACAGCTTACCTCTAAGTCCTGTTGATTTTGATTGACTGTACAGCCAAAAGAAGCATTTGTGTCATTCTGTAATGAAAACAGATGGTCTCCATTTTTTCTACCCTTGCACCGTTAAACCTGAAGGACATTTGAGGGTAATAATGACTGATCTGCCAAATGCCTGGGACACTGGAACAACTGACCTCCACTGGAAAGAAGTTGCATAATAACTGAAATTATTTACCAGCTACACTGAGCGGTTTTAGAGCAATCCAGTTTTAGAATTTGATGAGGATAAATCCTGATGAAATATGTGTGTTGCCCCTAATCCTTTTCAATCATAAACAGCTGTCCCGGGTCATAAATGTGAGTGTTGCTTAACCTCCTGAGAGAGCGGCCTTTGATCTGGATTTGGCTTTGCTCACCCTAACCTGATCCCCCTTTTCCACCATCTTTCATAGTTTTATTATTGCCATTTTTAAATTACATTTGAAAAGATAAATAGCATTAATAAGTGCTATTCCTTTTTGAACCTTTCTTTGATTCTTAAATTCTGATTCAACCACATGGAGAATGCACATGTGACCTGGTTATTCTCACTTACATCCACTGGAATCTGAGAGCTGTTGGGTTCAGCTGTGGCCATCACTTCTTTAAGTCAAATACAGAATGGTATAATGCATTCTATATGTGGTTTCCAATATTATATATTCTGGTCAAATAATCCTGCTATTACACTAAAAGTTTCTCACTGGTATTGTGCAATTTCCTATTCCAATCCCAAATTATTACCTACAATGTTCCTATATATTCTCCTGCATTATTTTAAGTCGTCATACTGTAGTAATACTGGTAAGATGGAGTCACTGATACTAAAGTATGAAAATTGAGCTCGCAGAGGAGCTCATATGTGAATATATGTATGTATTATCATTGTAATTACTATTAAAGAAATTACTCCCAGAATGATAGACGTTAGATGGTATATTACAAAATAATCTGCAGGATTAATCTCTTCACACTGTGGTGTCTGATACATTTTGTAATGGAATACAACCTTCTTTAATCACAGAAAAGAAAAGTGGCATTGCATGGTGCTCCAAATGGAGGAAATGTGTCAACTGAAGTTTCTTACCAACATTCCCTGAGCAGAGAACATGAAGTAGGGAATACAGTTTTTATTCACTGTGGACTGTAAAAAAGCGACACCTGAGGTTTGGACGGATTTCCCTTTCGGATTTATAAAGAATGCTGCAAAAGACCCTAAGACTAAAGTAGAGTATTTCTAACCAAGTATAATATGACAAACAGAATATGTGTAATTTAGCAGGAAAAGTAAAACCAGCTTTATGACTAAAATTAGGTTTGGCAGAAGCCTGATGTAGATTGTAATTAAGCAGCCAGTTTTAAAGCCTCTAACCTGCCGTATATGGTTTATCAGTTAAAACCTTAGTTACCTCCCTAAGTGGTTTGATGACCTAATATACTTAATTCACACATACTTAAATATAATTTTAAAGATGCCTCCAATAAATTAGAGTGATTGCACAAAGACAGGTGTGAAGAAACTGTCCACTAAATGCATATAAACAAATTCCATCTATAAATAAAATTCAATCATCCGGCACTAGCAATTCAGCAAAAACTCTCCTGCTTATAGCTGATTGATTTATATGTTCATCAATCACAGTTCATAATATTTGATTTCAGTGAGTGTCCTTCTGTGTTTTTCAATATATTAAATATAGTAACACAGTTAAGGTATAATGAGAGATTCTGTTCCAAAGATTGTTTCTTTTTTCCAGGATTCACACAGACATCCTAAATGCTAAGAAGGAAATTTGTCAACATTACATCAGTAATGAGGGAGTGTGGCCAAAGAAAACAGGTTAGTATAATGGGTTTAAGAGATAAATTTAAATATACCGGATCACAATGCAGGTAACAAAATCTTAACTCGAGTTAGGCAAAATAGGGATTTGGAGTTGGCCACTTCCCAGGAATGAAACCTGCCTCCCACCACATTTATATTCCAGCACATGATATTCTGTACTTTCTGCAGCTTATATAGCTGGATCAGATTAAAATAAAAATTCACTGAGCAATAATTTTTTAGACGAAATTACACAGCCTAATATGAGGCTGCTAGTGTTGCCAGCTCATAAGCATCCAGTGTGCACATCCATGCAGCTCTCAGCCAGCTTTCAGCCTTGTTATCTTCGTCCAATAAACCACAAATGCTGGTTAACAGGAGACTGTGGGCAGCAGCTCTCACCCACAACTTGTCACTGACCAATTATTATCTACTTTCAATCACAACAAAACCAGACCTCGAACAGCAATGAAAATTCCACTTTTTATTCACATAGATAGAGAGAATAGAATAGAATAGAATAGAATAGAATAGAATGGTCCTTTATTGTCACTGTACACGTACAACGAAATTATGGGTGCTCCACGCCTACTGTGCATAAACAGTTGGCGTGGAGCAGCAGCCATAAATAGCAAATAGAAATAATATATCCAATCAAGAGGAATGAATACAAACTAGAGGAATATATGTTTAAAAAACAAACAAACAAGAGAAAGGCACATATTGGAGAACAAAGTGCTTGGAAGCAGTGCAAAAGGACTTGGTCTGAGGTCTGAGTACAGAGTCCATATGTGAGTGGACTGAGTGATGAGGCTTACACACACCATGGCTCAGATTGGTGAGGTGGGTGGGCAGGGGTGGGGTGTGGGGGGGATAGTGAGAGAACAGTTACTAGTGCTTTTTCATAGATCTTTAAGTTGTATCGAATTGAAGATTTTTCTTATTTGACTCTTTTTTGACATGCAGCTTAATTTTCCTCTGTATAAAAATATAAAGTGATTTTTATCTTGTTTGGTTCTTTGCTGTTCTTTCAGCAGCATATTAACAAGACAGAAACAAGCTGAGCCAACTCTACTGGACCACATATCTGGAGATGGAAAGGAATTGGCACATCATATTTGTGCCGCCAACATTGCATCCACAGGGTTGCAAACACTGTGCCTCTGAAACTCTAATTGATAGAAGTTTTGAAGTAAAGATTAAAATACACTTTTTTTTCAAGTGCTGCTATTTACATTTAAGAGAATATTAAATGACTAAATGGTAGTTTGTGGGTATTTTTGTCTGTGTGTGTAATACAGCTGCCAATCCACAAGGTCATCTCACTAATAGTTAAAAATCATGATAAATAGTCTATTTACATGGTGTTCATTTGTCTTGAGAAAAATAAACTTCATTCATTAATTAAAAATGCAAGGTTTACTAAGATCTGTGCTTCTGCATTAAGTTGACAACACACTGACCTTGGAGTTGTACTCATGTGGCTTCAATAGATCAATTCCATTTGCCAAAACAAGACTGATTGGTTCACACAAGTGGGCCCAAATGTCTCCTATCATAAAAACAGCCTGCATCCACATGAGAGAAGCAGCCTAAAGATCCATGTACTCTGAAGCATTTGTTGAGACTGCTGAACCCCCACATAATTATTTAAATATTTTCAAAGGACAAATTGAACCAAGTTTGACTAATCAATAATGATTCATCTCAAGAACTTAAATGGCATGCAAAGAAAAAGCTAGAAGATTTGCTATCCATTTTCTGACCAAGCGATAGTATTACATTTTAATCGATAAAGTTTTCAAGTACTGAGTCCTACTGGGCACCAAATTTAATCACGCACCAAGATTTCAAAAGTCCTTGAGATGCTCTCATAGGACTAGTATAGTCCACAAGGTGAACCATTAAAAAGCAATTAATGACAGAAAGGAACTAACTAGGAAGATTAGAAACCATGAAAGTAAATGTATAACTGAGCTACATGCCTTCATTGTGAGGAAAAATGCGTTTTCCCTCATCCTGTTCTCAGATGTCTGATTGTGTCAAAACAACCTTGGTTTCATTTCAGACTGTGGTGGTTGTGTTACAGTAATTAGCTTATCTGTCTCAGGAGCTACTAATCAGCTCAACTCTATCTCCAACAGACCCCCTACTGAGGGAACTACAATTTCCAGTCCTCTGTTAACTCAGCTCTTTGCATGGTTGTGTGGTAGTAATCACTTTTCCAATCCACGCAGAGTTCTACATATTACATGCTCAATGTTAAAATCAACAGAACTTTTGTTTTTTGAGTAAGGAGCAGATTTTCTTTCTGAAAAGAAAACCGCTAGTTCTGCATGAACACAATATAATAATTAAACTTAATTATTAGACTTGACGTACAACATGCGATCATAAATGCACTTTTCTATCTTTGCGTGACTCACTATGCCACTGTTTTTTATTACAATAGCCTCAGTTGACAAATTGAATTTAAAAACGCAATTGTTTTAAATTGGTTTTATAGTAATACACAGGATCAGGCATAGAATGGAAAAATGCAAAGCAGATTACACATTCATTTACATTTTGTAGAAGACTTGAATTTTGAGCACTCAGAACAGTAGAAGTGTTTCATGTGGCCTCCTGTGCAGCAATTAAAGAACACAACGTCTTAAAGCTTCAACAGGAAAGGGGGTTGGGGGTGGGTGTAAGGGAGAAGCAAAGTGGTTTATTTGACAAAGAGCTATAAAATGAGTTGAGAGATAATCAGCAATTTCTTTAATCTCTTAGAGCTATCATAATTAATGAAAAGGTTATTTTAAGTTTCCCATTGTTGATTTCTCAGGTCAAACAGCACTTTTTATTTTCCCTGTTAAAAGATTTTTCCCACATGTAAAAACCTGAAATAAAATTGAGATTAATTTAGAATTTAGAATCTAATTAGTTTACAGTTCACTTTTATAAACAAAATCTGTTTTATTGTATATTTTTAAAAAAATATTTTAAAAAAGACTGGAGTCGCTGTGGCCACTACTATTTAAAGTTTACACTTTTGTGTATCTACACTCAACAAAAATATAAACGCAACACCTTTGTTTCTGCTCCGATTTTCCATGAGATGGACTTAAAGATCTAAAATTCATTCCAGATACACAATATTACCATTTCTCTCAAACATTGTTCACAAATCAGTCTAAAAGTGTGATAGTGAGCACTTCTGCTTTGCTAAGATAATCCATCCCACCTCACAGGTGTGCCACATCAAGATGCTGATCTGACATCATGAGTAGTGCACAGGTGTACCTTATACTGCCCACAATAAAAGGCCACCCTGGAATGTGCAGTTTTTTGCTTTATTGGGGGTCTGGGGACTCAGAACCGGTCAGTATCTGGTGTGACCACCATTTGCCTCATGCAGTGCAACACATCTTCTTCGCATAGAGTTTATCAGATTGTCAATTGTGGCCTGTGGAATGTTGGTC
>VVHJ01003818.1:0-10584 GCA_015107715.1 Tylochromis polylepis | reverse complement strand
AAAAAAAAAATTTTTTTAGAAAAAAAAAAAAAAAAAAGCGCGAGTACTCCATTTGTAGTCTGACTACTGTAAGTAAGACAAGTCTTTAAAACCACCAAGATATTTTTCCACTGTATTTTTTCAATAGTTTATTGAATTGAGTTATAGTGCAATGATAAAAAATTTTGATTGACAAAAAATGCAGCACTGTGGCACAGTGGTTGCCTCACAGCTAGATGGTTCTGCATTTGAATCCCCTGTGTAGAGATGTTTTCACCATGTCTGTGTGGGTTCTCTCCGGGTACTCTGGCTTCCAATGTGAGTCCAAAGACATATGGTTAGTGCAGTCGGTGCCCTCCCCCCAGATGGATGGATAGTTAAAAAGATGTTCACTTATAGGTAAAATACTGCAAGTGCTACTTTTCTCCAGGGGACAGCTGTGGAGAGTGGGCGTGGTACTGAGCAGAACGTTATTACTGCTGGTCTCTGAATATAATATGTAATACTGTTTGTACCAGATGACACAGTGAACAACCACAATCTTAATATGAAAAATACCGCTTGGAGAAACCTTTTTGCTTGGCATGGGTCCTTCTGATAAAAAACAGTCAGGTACTTGGAGCACAATAGTCGTGCAGATACCCCCTATCATAGCAACCAAAGCATCTCAGCTTGTTGTGCCTTTCTCAAGCTCTCGCAGCTGGGCATCTTCAGAACGCATGGCCCAAAAAAAAGCCTTTGGTGACATCTTACCCTGTATGATCAGGTGGGCGGTTCCCCTACCTGACCTTTTGATAAAACGGCTTATATAGCTGATGACTGTTGGATAAAACACAAAAATGGCAGGATTGTTAAAAGATTTCCACTGATTTTCCACCCTGCTACAAAAGAATTATTGATTAAATTTGCTGATTAATTTGTTGCTAACAATTACCGAATTCATCTAATTTGTTGTAACCTTTTCAGAGGCATTATTGAAATAACAACACCGGATTTGTAATTTATGGAAAAACTTGAAATGATTTGTAATTATTATTTGTCAGTGAAGACAGATGTGGTTCACATTTATGTGCACAGCCCTCTTTACCTTTTCATTGTAACGCCTACCCATCTGCAGCCTTGTTGTGGGAGATTTTCGGCAGAATTGGTTGAGACAGTGTTTGTAATCAACCAGTTAAATTTCAACTGTTATCACGTGATAGCCGATTGCTTTGAGATTGCGTTTGAATTAAAAAATCCATTATTTTGGTTTGCATATGGACTTTTTCCCTGCCTGCAGGAACTGGAAAGCTTCTGGCACCAAAAATCATGTCCCTTATCTACAGATTTCATTATTTAGATTACTAATCAGCTAAACGCTCATCATCAGTTGATCCTGGTACCTTTCAAAATGTTTTCAAAGCCTTCCACTGTCAAAGAATATGCTGTTCTACACTCAACTTGTGAACCAGATGCTGTGCCATCATGTTACTGGGAAATTAGGCTAATAAAAACAGGCTTTCTGACTGTAATTAATCAATTTAACAACGAGACAACAGTGGCGACCAGATGTCAAACGGGGGGGAATATCACATTGTCACATGCCTGGCTTTGCTATACATCTGTGTGATAAAAACAGAAGACATGCTGATATTGGTTGTTAGCACCAATATTAGAGGAATACTAGGAAGTTGAATTAATAATAGAATAAAGGGAATATATTAGATGAGGTATAACGCAGTCACACATTGTTCCCAGAAAACCAGTGGCCTTCAAACCAGCCCTTCATACTGTTTGTATGTTTGCTCTTCTTGTTCATTAAGCAGGGAAACATTAATTTACTTTTCTTAAGGACCACCTTCAGACACGTAGAGAGCTCTAAATGTTGCTTTTATGGAGGGGAAATTAAAAATCTAACAAATGTTTGGTGTCTCCGTATTGAAATTCTTCCCTCCCTTCATTTTTAGAAATGTGATCATTTGTCACACACACAGCTGCAGATTAAGTGCAAACTGAAGTAAAACAGAAAATACGAGTGCTGAGAACACAATAGATCGGTAGTAGTCCGGCAGGGTCAGGGAAGCAAGCCTAATTAGATATTGGCTGAACGTAGCATGGAAAGCTGCGATTTTTTCTCTGCCTCAACATCCTTCATAGTCATTATAAACTCGCCACAGGAGACCAGCTGTTATGGCTGACAGTTCTACAATGGCATCATTCTGTGTGTGCCGAGGTTCAGATAGCGTGTAAATGTTAGAGAGTTTAAAAGAGCTTGGCTACTTACGCACACACCCTAACTCCCCCGTGATGTGAAATTGAAAACTGTGATTCATGCAAAGGCTTTCAGACTTTCTCTGTCTCTCACGTTCTCTCTCTGTCTGTCCTTCCCTTTCTCCCTCTCTCTCTCTCTCTCTCTCTCTCTCTCTGGTTTGCCCTCGCACATGGCTTGCTGCGAAGTTGGAGATGAATACCCACACTCTCATGAAAAGCTGTGAACTTCAGCCATTTTTCAGTCTCTCTCCTGCAACTCTTTAGTAGGCTATAGGTCCACATCTTGCAGCCCTAGGGCGCTTTTTATAGTTTTAATCCTATGTTGCTTTGTGAGTGCAGGCAATTTGTGCCTATGTGTTTTCAGCTTGCCTCTCTCCTCCTTGGTGTGCACGTGTGTGTTTGTGTGTGTGTGTGTGTGTGTGTGTGTGTGTGTGCGTGTGTGTGCGTGTGCGCACACACTCCAGGGGGACCGCTATCTGATCCATTGAGATGAATGGCCTGTCTGTATCTCCTCTATACAGCTGACACTATCAAATAGCCGCTGCCTTTCTCTCTCTTTTAGCCCTTCTCTCTCTCCTTCTCCTAACCCTGCTACCCATTGGTTTCCCCTTACACTATTGCACCTTCATTTGTTGTTTACAACTAGAGCGAAGAATGACTGGCATTTTATCTTGCAGACGAGAGGAACAACAAAGATAGAGGAGACAGAAAAATGGAACCAGAGAGTGTGATTCAAAGACAAAGAGGTGGAGGAAGCCTCTCTGTCTGCTAGCATCTGTTGCTGCAGGGCATAGACAGGGAGGTGTGTGTATGTGCGTTTGTGCCGCTGTGTGTGCGTGCATGTGTGTGTGTGTGTGTATGACAGGGAAAGTGTGATGGTCAGGATTAATTCAGACAGACCATTTGATGCCTGAGTGATTCAGGTCCCCCTGTTTCTCTGACTAGTGCCTCAGTCTTTCTGATCCCCTTCTTCTCCTACTCTCTCCACCTGTCTCTGGCTTTTATCTGTCCATCTATCAGCTGTTCTGACTATTGCAAAGTTAATATCAGCCCTATGATTTTTACAGCTGTTGAGGTGACTATGAAAAGCAAAATCACTGGCCGTTGTTTTTTGGGCCTGTTGGGATTTGCAATATATTACTTATGATGTTTGACTCATAAACCCACACCAGCATAATTTCCCACATTTAACAGGATTTACACATTTTTACACTTAACAATAACAGTCAGAGTCTTTGCAGGCAGCCTAACTTGATACATGCAACGCTATTTATGATTAACAGCAATAGTGAAACCAAAACAGATTCGATTTAACATCCTCTGGCTCACGGGGCACATGGTGCCATGGCAGATGTCATATGAATTCAGATGATGCAGAATTTGGAGTGCGAAGGTACGAGAGTGACTGTGTCTTATGATCAGTGGTAAAGCAACTTATCGTTATTCAAAGTGTTCTATAGGTGAATATATATGAGAAAACAATGAAGCTGGCACTTGATTTTTTTGTTGACGTTTATACCTTTTACACAGTGGTCC
This sequence comes from Tylochromis polylepis, assembly GCA_015107715.1. Classification (NCBI taxonomy): domain Eukaryota; kingdom Metazoa; phylum Chordata; class Actinopteri; order Cichliformes; family Cichlidae; genus Tylochromis; species Tylochromis polylepis. The sequence goes on along the minus strand of VVHJ01003818.1, from coordinate 6,819 downwards.
TGTTGCCTGTGCCTCATCAGCAGATGGGTGTTCATCAGCTCGGTTTAGTCATTTGTTTCTGTTTCTCCACAGAGATGCAACATTTGCTCCAATCTTCTGTTACTTAGTCCATTGTGCTGAGTTGGAGGCTATGCCTCATTAGGAAACATTAGCAGCTCAACTGGGCAGTAATAACAGCTTCATAAATCACACTGTTCCAACACACAGGTCTTACTAGTAATATGGACTATTATTGTTGATTTTGCACAGGTACCACTGTAGGTCAGGTGATCGGTCAATCCAGTGCTGTCACAGCAGATGGGTTTCTGATTAATTTACGGATGTTTACCGTCTCTGCTTTCTGAGTCCTTCAATGCTCTAGGCAGTTTTACAAACCTCTTTCCATCCATCCATCCATCCATCCATCCACTGCATTATGAAGCCTCTAGATAGGCCACCATTCACAGGGTTAACACGGACTGAGATACATTCATTCTCACCAGGGTTTTTCCTGCCTTTAAATGGTCCTTTGAGGGGTGACTACCATACACTGTATAGAAACTGGATGCTGCCACTATGACGTCACTTACTGGATTTTGGGTTTTTGGCTGCTGCCATGTTGGGTTTTTGGAGCCAGAAGTTACCTTATGTGGGTGAAAGGGTGGAGTGATAATTTATCAGCTTACAATAGCAAGCTTGGTTAGCAAGCTGTATTCATAAACTGTAATGAGTGTTCAGCAATGCACTAATAAAACTGTAGAATTTCACTAATGCACAACTGTACCTCACGCAAAGCAGAACATTAGCAGAATATTCAGTATTAACAGCACGCACGAAGAAGAGGCCCAGTTTTATGATGCCTAGCAGACTCCAATCAGCCACAGTTACCTCTGTTGTGACGCCTGTCAGTTAAGACTTCTCTGTAAAAGGAAAAACTCTGCTGGTGATTCTAAATGGCCAATTTAGAATTACCACATAACATTATATGCATATTTTGAACAGTGGGAGGAAGCCAGAACACCTGGAGGGAACGCATGCAGACACAGGGAGAATGGTGCAAAGTGCACCTTTTTTTATGTAACTTGGTTTTACACATGTTTTTGAGGGTGTGTGTCTATGAGAGAGCTTTAGTGTGGCACTGTGTTGGTAATAATCTGTGGCATTATGGTGGGTGTTATCCTGGGACTTGTATTCTGTCTCTTCTCTTTTGACTGTCAGACACATTAATCCTCTTTCCTTCTTGGGCACTCGCCTCCTACTCTGTCCTCGCTTCTTTGCTGAATAACCAGACTTATGGGACTCTGGCCATAAGATCCCACCTTTGTCTCTCAAACAGCCACTATTCTTCCCTATCATCTCATTGGCTCTTGTTATTTCTATGAAATAATCATTTTCTCTCTTCGTCTACAGTACTCATTCTTCTCATTTTCTCCTTCTGTAGTGATTGAACAACAATCACTATTATGTCTTTTTGTTGTCTTGGCTGCACATTAGTTATTGTAGCTATGCAATTGTTGTATTATGAAGCTGGGTGTATCTGTATGACAGGAACCTTTTTGATGTTTACCTGTAGTATACTAATTAATTATTCATAATTCTGTTTGTGTTTTTAATTAATCCCGCACTCCGATGCTGTTGTCACAGTTGAACCTTTCTGACGCCTCAAAAGGAGGCATAAAAGCTTCTCTTCAGTCTCTGCCACCTTCCTTCTTTCTCCTTCGATCTGTTCTGCAGCTGACAAGTAATTTATGAGCAAGAGAAAGGAGGGGGCTATTATGACATACACACACACACACACTTACACAGCGAGAGGGGCGGGGGTAAATCATCACCTTGTCCATGTAACTGATGGTCAAGTTCAGAGGTCAGTGACCAATATCTGACCTTCTTAGTACGACAGATGACGTACGTTGGTGTGTGTTTGTGTGCGAGAGAGTGTGTGTGTGTGTGCGCGTTTGTGTATTTTCTGCCCTCTTTGCTGGAAAAGGGTAATCAGTTTCCCTGTAGAGGTGATTTAATCTGTAGGTCACGTGCTCAGGATGGATTCATCACAGGACAGATAGATCACTGTCAACCACCCAGACACGCACACACACACACAGTCACACACACACAGACACACATGGGCACGCACGCACACACACACACACACACACACACACGCACACACAGAGTAGGTGATTTATATGACATTAAATGGTTGGTCAACAGCAGAGCTGTGGCGTTGACCTCTAGGTCACTGTGGGTACTTAACCACCTCCTACCTTCTCCTTCTCCTAGATAGTCCTCTGTCATTCCACATCAGTTGGTCTAAAAAAAACAAATCCACGTCAGCTCACACCTCCACTGTTTCTCTGTCGCTGTGATGTTAAAGCTGCAGCTTTATCTCACTCTGTCTCTGTTCCTGGATGTGGGAGAACTCCCCTCTCTTCAGGGACTAGGATGTGATTGTGCAACTATGAAAAAGCGTAAAACAAAGGAGATAACGGGGTCATGGGTAGTCTCGTTTGTCGTCTTTCTTTTGTGAAAGGTTGTTCAGCGTGTGTGTGTTTTGTTATGTTTGTGTATTCTCTCACTACTGTTGGTACTCTCTGGGTAGAACAGAGAGAGCACAGGCACTGTGTACGTATCTTTTTGTAGCCTGTGCATGTGTTGTGTTTTAAGTATATGCTAATGTTTTTATCTCACTGCATCCAATCCCATTTTTCAAAACTGAAAACCTTGAGAGATGTATTTTTGGCTTATGTTGTGCGATACTGTGTGTGTGTGTGTGTGTGTGTGTGTGTGTTAAAATGTTTGAACTAAGAGATGTAGGCCTTAAGTCAAAATGATAGTGGAGTACAATAACAGTCTTTGTCTCACCAAATTATATGGAAAAACCCTCAATCTGCATTTGTTTACTGCTTTCTCGCACCCTTTCGCTACACACATAAATGGGACCTGACCCACAAAGCAAAGGATAAAAAGTTACAGACATTGAGGAAGTGAAACGGAAAACCCTTTGTTAACACCGTGGACTTTCTGTAGTTCAAAATTTTTTTCTTCTTTACTTTTCTTTTTAAATATCGCTGCACAATACAGGGATTTGCTTGCTGAAAGTCTGAATCTGTTTGTATTCATGTGCGTGTCATCATATTGCTGTGCACAGCACTGCATGTATAGCATTCAGGATTTCTGCGCAGAAAACTTATTTGCTCTGACAGGGTTGGGTGGCTGTATATTGTACATGTAAGTACAGATGAATGTATATATTCATGTGTGCTTCAGGCAGGATGGAAGGCAGGCTCTTGACATATCAGCAAAGCTTCAACCTTCTTTTATATCAATTAAAGCAATTAAGAGATTAAGCATGTGAATGGAGATTAGCATGAATTACCATATCTGAGGGAACCACCAGATTACTTCCCCTATTCCCGCACTGACTCTCTCTTCTCTCGGTGTGTCTTATCTTAGATTCCCTCATTTGTAAAATCCAAGCGTTATAACAATTTGAAAAAATTCTTTGTAGTGTCTTTCACAGGTCAAAACACTTGGGGGTCTTTACAGTGTTTCTAAAGGATCTTTAAATATAGCAAACCTGAGCTCACCTATTGATGGGATCATAACATCTTGATGTTTCAACCCACAAGTACCCAGTGAGTACTTATAACAGCAATATTATATTATTATTTATATATTTTCGCACAAGCACTTAGTAGCAATAAGTCGGTGTAGACTCGATATTGATCCAATACTGTAGTTAAATTAAAAAAACTGCAATGCTGACTGACAAGAAGAGAATAGGAATTACTCTTTAAGTGTATCGTACATAACGTATCATACGGTTGCCTCAAGGCTCATATTAAACATTTCTTTTCTAACTTTATGAAATGAAATATATCCACCAATATAAACTCACTGAACTGGTATTTATTACTGAGTTAATAAAAGACAAAAATAAATAAAGTGAAACATATTTTTATGTTAGTCATTTAATCTCTTTGCATTTCAGCTCACAGTGGCTGCTGCACACTGCTGTTGTTTATAGTTTTGTTAGTTTTTGTTTTCTTCTTCTCTTGCCTATCTTTCTTTCAAGCGCACATCCTTTTAGTGCTCCTCACACAGTCGAGTTGACAAGAAGCGGACGAAGTGAATAGTATTTGCGACAGAATGAGAGAGAAAGCTTCATCATTGTCTGAGCTTTTAAGTTGTGTCATCTCGCTGGACCACAATTTCCCACTGAAAACATACAAAGAAAAGCTGAACTCAAAATTGTCTTTGTGGTTCTTGCAAGAGTATGTGTCACCCGCCATGCTGGAGGACCAGGGCAAGATGACAAGCACACACAAAGACACCAAGTCCATCAGACAATGCAAGGCACCAGCAGTGTACACATAATGACACATCTTTGTTGAATGCCACAGGCTTAGCGTCACAAGGCTTCACCTACCACTTGCCCTTGAAAGTTGACGATGATGTCATGTACCCACACTATTTTAGCTTCTGCCAAATTGCTATTGAGCAAGTGATTAGCGCCGATCACCAAATTAAATCAGGCCCCGGAAACACGACAGAAGCCTCGGGAGATGGCACATTTAAAATAAATATGACCGTCACATTAGCTGGACTAATCGCATTCAGCCATGAATTTTAATAGAAATATATTGCCACCTCTTTAACTTAAAGATGTCACCAGTTCGTGCTGGTTTACAATTATGTAGACAAGTGTATAAGTTTTCCAAACCAATCCAAATGTTTCATGTGCAATTTCTAAATCTAAATCTTTCATTTGACAGTGATGTGATACAAGTCTGAGTCTAGTGCACTTATTTAAGCTTTCATGTGAAAAGTCCCGTTACAGAACAAAATGCAGCCCTCAAGCAGTGATAATTCTCTCACTTGTGAGGAAAAAAGAATGTGTCAAGAGCCGGGGGAAAATTTCACAAGCTGATACTGGAACTGAGAAAGCGCTGCAAGATCTACTTTATGATGTCACCCGCTCGGATTGATAAAATGCATAAAGCACACAGCCAAATGAATCGCCCCAATTACCACGAGCCCTTGAACACCGAACAGCAACTGGCAGTATAGCCTCAAGGAAACATCTTTAAGGAAAATTCTCACATCTCCAACTCTACTAAAATGTTTTTCAATAAGGAAGTTCACCTCTTATGGCACTTCTAATAAATGCATTAAACGACAGCCACTGTTTTTACATTTATGACAGACAAACACCTCTGATGGGGACTTAACAGACTAAATGTGTTTTATTATTGCTTTTTGTTCAGAATTTGTTGATAGAAATAACAGATTTGATGTGTGACACCTCTTTTTAACAGAACCAACAGAAGCAGGTGACATATACAGTACATTTGCAAGTTAAAGCAAAACATTTTTTAAATATATAAAATTAATACCAGCCGTGATAGAAATAGTGTATAGAAAAAAGTCACAGACAGGGGGATTTGGCAAGTGTGTGCGCCCATCATCACACAAAATATATTCCCGGAGGTGCCTATTGTAGCTGGAACTACCATACAGACTGCTTTGAGTCAAATTGAAAGGGCACCAGAAGTACGGGGTCGAATTTAATTCATAGTTAGTATGAGAAAGATGGGCATCCATGATATTACCCACTGGTTTGTGAAGTCCTGTTATGCAGCCTTGAGTTGATTGTGTTTTGCTGTCACCTTCTTTGTGTTTTGAAACAGGATGTGGTGATCGAGGGGTGGAGCTTATCCGTAACCGCAGGCTTCCACTAGCCAATGAGTGTATTCTTGGATAATGCTCCAATGTGACTTTTAGTTTGTAAAGTCATAGGAAAGTGTACTGAGATCCCAGACAGGGGGATTTTGCTGATTAGCTGACCTGTGCTGCTACTTTGGTATTTACTGCTCTTTGCGGATTAAGCCAACTGATTTCAACAAGGTATAAGTAGATACTATAACGCTAGTATAAAGGTGGAAATCAGTGATCTAATCAGCACATCGCCTGAAATATAAATTAATGTCTCCTACTCTTGATGTGACCTAGTAACAATACCCTAGATGTCAGTCAAGCATTGTCCATTTATTCTTGCTCCTTTTCTGTAGCTAGCTAGATACTGAAGTACTGCGTTCACAACTTTATGCCTGCACCATGATTGCATTACACAGATGAAAAGGAAAAAGCATGAGTTGCAGGTGTAGGTGGGTTGTAACGTATCACTATTATTTTGTTATTACTGAGCAAGTCATCTCCATTGCCACTCCATTGCCACCAGGCTGGAGCACACGAAAAATTAACTCATTCAACAATAATGTCATTTAACCTTCCCATCAGATTTAATTACTTATTAACTGAAAGTGTCATAGACTTCTATAAAAGTGTTTTTGCAGCTGTAAGAGTCGCCCCCTGGTGGCCATTAAAAAACAACTTATCTTTCCAGATCTGGAAGCTACAGTTGTGGCCAAAAGTTTTGAGAATCACATAAATATTGGAAATTGGAAAAGTTGCTGCTTAAATTTTTATAATAGCAATTTGCATACACGCCAGAATGTTATGAAGAGTGATCAGATGAATTGCATAGTCCTTCTTTGCCATGAAAATGAACTTAATCCCAAAAAAACCTTTCCACTGCATTTCATTGCTGTCATTAAAGGACCTGCTGAGACCATTTCAGTAATCGTCTTGTTAACTCAGGTGAGAATGTTGACGAGCACAAGGCTGGAGATCATTATGTAGGCTGATTGGGTTAGAATGGCAGACCTGACATTTTAAAAGGAGGGTGATGCTTGAAATCATTGTTCTTCCATTGTTAACATGGTGACCTGCAAAGAAACGCGTGCGGCCATCATTGCGTTGCATAAAAATGGCTTCTCA
>VVHJ01003815.1:30022-53539 GCA_015107715.1 Tylochromis polylepis | reverse complement strand
CATTTACAGTGGGGCAAAGTCCAAGGCCACTATTTGCTAAAGGACTATCAGTTAAATTCAAAATGCAAGTCATCTTTACTGTTTTATGATTGAATGGCAATCTGTTCAGGGTGCACACTCTCTCTTTTCCAGTTTTATTTTTTAATGTTATCAGTTAGCCAGATAACAAACAGGAAATGGATGCTTAGGTTTTTAAGCAATACACTTAAAAAAAAATAACAATTACACAAGCATTTTCAGAAGTACTGTTGAGAAGAAAACACAGAGACAGCTTCTGTTTTATGTAAATTACTGACCAAATGTTTCATAGATTAAATTTAGAGACGCAGTCATAGTAGCAGCAGGATATTGTGAAATCACTGACATTAGTGGAGAGGGAAAAATATTGTAAAGACTGTCCATGTGAGCATCCTACTAAACAAACATACAAATTAAACAACAAAAACATTAATGTGACTCTGGGCATTAGTTTACAAAGCCATTTTTATCAAACTCGAACTGTTTTGGTTTTTTTGGGGGAAAAAAAAAAAAAGTGCTTCATTTGTACATTTGTTCATCATTTTCCAGTTATGCCTGTTTTATGATGCATTTCCTTTTTTTGTTATATTTTAATTAAAAAAAAAAAAAGCAAAAATGAGTTGCATTTCTATTCATAAATGTGATTTAACAATGGTAAAGGGGACACATTTAACATGTTTTGTTTATATTACCTGCAAATGGGATGAAGTAAACATCTGCTGAGAATTTTAACAAAAAAAGGTTTGAATATGCTGAATTAAAAGCCCACCAGACCCAGCAAGACTCCCTGTGTAACCAAAAAATGAAGCCCGTAGCAGGGTTAAGTGCTTTCTATTTAGCATTCACACACACATTTGTGCTCTGATGGATGCATCATAGAGCAACTTGGGGTTAATATCTTGCCCAAGGATTTATGCATTAGCCCTTTTCCATCTGCTTTTTCTCCTTAGTGGCTACCGGTGGTGCTTCCAACTTGCAGGAAGCTGCAAGATCTCAGTCCAGCGTGCTGGTAAGGTGCCAAGGGTGTGCACACTGGGCTGTGGTGGACTTAGGATTTATCCTGGTTTGGCCTGGCATGTTGCTCAAGGCAGAGTTGGTGGAGATTAAGTGTGCACATGGTTATGTTCACAAATATCCCATGATGCCTCCACAAGTGGAGGACGTGCTACAGATCCTTGATAGACTGGCAAATTGTCCAAGGTATACCTTACCTAGGATCGGCTCCAACCCCCAGCAACACTACTGTATTGTAGAATAGCAAGCATCATCTGCCACAGGTTGGTAGATACCTGGTGAAGACATGTATGCAACAGTGGATTTCACTGTCTCTGGTAGAGGTTGAGTGTCAGCCTGGCCTAAGGAATCGTAAACTGGATTAGGACACAATTCAGCTTCATTATTTGCGTTTCCCGTTTGATCTCCTGTTGAACCTGCACCATATGCCATTGTTGACCAATAGACCAATGCTCTGTACCAATCTTTGCGGAAGAGAGTACCACCACCACCACAATCAGAGTGCTCAGTAAAATAGTGGCAATGATCCAGGGTGTGGAAGCTGCACAGTGGCACACAGTTTTGTGTTTAAATAAATCACTTTTCCTGCAATCACAAAATGATAAATATGCAAACAGATATTACTCACCAACTTTCTGAGAATATGTACAGAGCAGGATTAGCACAGTCATCAGTGAAGAGACAAAAAAAAAAAAAGAGCTACTAAAAGATGCCCCTACATCTTCAGAGTTGCCAACTCTTACAGTTGCTATTCCTTGTTACATTTCTAAGGTGTCACCAAATGTTTCTGCTACATGAAAGCTTTAAATCATCACAGCATTTTAACAAAATTGTTAACCTTTAAAACTAAACTATGAAGAGTTTAGTTTTAATGTATAAACTGAGACAGTAGTCACACAGTCTGATGCACAGAGCTGTGACCTACAAGATGAGTTGCCACAGACGTTTCCTGTGTGACTTATGTGAAACAACTATCTAAAATTAGTTTTCAGAGAAGCAGAGTGGTTGCTGTTGTGGGTGAAACAGAACACAGACTGATCCTTTCAAATCTGTTTGTAGCCATTTAACGTTCACCTTTTTATGCTTGCATTATACCAATGATGGCTTAGCCAGTCACAGTAATCCTAACAGCTTATAACTAAATTTTCATGGTAGCACTATAGGAAAGCTCAAGGTGCTTTAAGTCATTTGAATTCATCACCAATACGAAAGCACTGACTAAATAAATATTTTGCACCGTGTAGTTGTACAGATGTTAAAGTGGTGGGACACCAGCGTCAATAACAGAGCTGTGTTATCACAGTAGGACACAGAGACAAACACTGACCTCAGTGGTGTTTTGCATCAGACACAAAAACAGACTCGTGTGTGGCTTACTTGAAACAACTCTAAATAGTTTTCAAACAACCAGAGCTGCTGTTTTATGGATTAAACCTCAGCAATTCCATTTATAACAGGAAAGTCAAACTGGAACTGTTTTGCTATAGAAAACTTGCTATTGTATTGTGACTTGCGACAACGTACCTTTATCTTAACTTTTTTTTTTATTTTTTAGAACACCTAAAAAAAATAAATAAAATAATGCAGTGCTTCACAACTGAAGCTATTTATTATGTAACTGAAGACTTCCCTTTTCAGTGTCAACATTTTGCAAATCAGTTTGAGAGAATTTTAGAAGTTTTACTTTGAGCTGAGGGTAAAACACTTTGAAAACAAATAGTCAAAAGGTGATTTACAAGTTTGCAGAGACTTATGGAAGTTGTTAGAAACACTACATGCCACCAACATAAAAAACAAAAAACACCAACCTTGGATACCAAAGATCATGACTGGTTAATCCACCCAGTTTTTTAGGTAGTAAAAACCAACAAAAATAAACAGTTTCCTGTTTCATTTTACTTGAGCAAAACAATTTCTCACATTTCATTGACTGGTCATGCATTTGAACCTGTTCTTGAAGTAAAAGATTTCGTTATGAATTTGAGCATTCGTGGTTGACGATGAGTACCGGAATTTTTCATAGGCTTTTTGTACGTCTGTTTTACTCCAGGGTAGTATGATCTTTGATGCGTGACTCACAATGACGTCACTACAGGAGCCAATGTGGAGGTGGCCAAGAGCGTCGATGAAGAACTCTGCAAAAAGAAAGTATTCCATTTTACACAAGCCTTGTCTGATTGTGCTACTTTACTTTTTTTCATTGTGAAGAAACTCATCAATGTAATTTCAGTTCTGCACAGATAACAATTAATAACTCGCCTAGATGGGCTTGCCGTGCGAGGCGCGGATCAAAGCCAACCTGCTGCACTTTGACTGTCCGCGCCATGAAGAAGTTGATGACAGCATCGGCTACCACGCAGTTGGGAAATCCCTTGATGACATGGTGATAGCCAAGTCTGATATGTAAGCAGTCACCCTCTTCTCCGCCATCCTCCACCGAAATGGTGTGACGATAAGTTGCAGTGTAACCTGTCACCTCTCTGACTGCACCACCAACCTGAAACCAGTAAGGCAATAATGTTAAGGCAGGAAAGATATTTCCAAAAACATACATGGTTTCAAGAAGCAATGCGGGGGCCAGGTAACTATTGCAACTGGGATCTGAGCCCTATTCTTGAAGTCATGTTCAAAAATTACAACCCCCGCCCAAAAAAAACAAAACAAAAAAAACAGACAACCCAAAACTGAGTTTGGCAAATGTGAATTTCCTCTTCAAGAAAGGCTGATCAGAGTTAGGTAAATCAACTCTGAGCACGTTCACGCTGATTTAGGTTTGTGCGTCAGTACGGAAAGAAAGCCATCGTCAGCAGGGTTTTCAGAACGTTTTTACCATTCCAAAAAAAGGAATTTATTTAACACGTTTCAATGGGCAGAATATATTATTTGACTGCCTGAACATAGTCTATAGGTAATGGGATTGCTGAAACGACTAACTGAGCAATAACATTTGAAAATCAACATTAACTAATGCAAAAGATATAACATCATCTATCATTCCTGAATCATTACTTTCACTGGATATTTTTTGCCTAGCTGAAAGGACTCTGCCAGTGACCTCAGTCTCTATGCAGGGGGTCTGGATCTTTCTGAGGGATTTTCCTCCTTTTGTATTTGCTTTCTTTTGCTGCTCGTCCTCTTTTTTCAGGTTTCTTCTACATGCTGATATAAAATGGTTTTGTCACAGTACAGAATTTCCTTCCTACGAACCTTGCCGTTTCCAGTGTTTTCATTTCCATCTGGAAAATCCCTTTACAGGATGCCTGTGTTTCTCACTCACGTAGCCTATGTGTCACTGCTCAGAGTTGCGCTTGAATGGAAATGTAAATAATAAAAAGAAATCTTAATTTTTGAAAAGTGCACAAATGAGCCAATAGTAACATGAAAAGATTTCCAATTTTGGCCAGTTGATAATGTCTACAGGAGCTGGTGGACAACCAGTCCCACAGGGTACCCACCCACACCCCCTTGCCTCCACCTTCCTCCAACTTCCTCAGTCCTTGATGTCAACAGCATTCTTCTGCGTTAAACAGTTACAGCATTCCTGTCCTCACTGCTCTTGATATCAATCTCAGAGGAAGTTGAATAAAAGAAAACAGAAACATAGCAAGTCATTCACAGCGTGGGCCATATATATCCTTCTGTGACCCAGAGGAAAATGTTTTGATCTTTATTTATTTTAAATAATTTGACTATTGTGCTTGAAAATAACATGCTACAATTGCTTTTTTTTTTTTCTCAAAATTTTAATTTTGAAAAAAAATCTTTAGTCCTTTGTAGTGGACATTGGGTCATGTTTTGGTCACAGGATGATGGGATGTAACATAATGACATCGTTTCCATTTTTTTGTGTGGATTTCTGGTAAGACATTAGAACTGTCAAATGACGGAACTGCATCTGATTACTTAAAATTATGTTTTAGTGTTAACTTCTCATAGTCAGACTTCATCCTACTGAACTAATATTCACCTAAATGTGGATTGTTAGATCACGTTAGCCATGGCACCAATAATGGTCATGCATGGTATGACAGAGGGCTGACTGAGGTAGAACTGTGGAAGATGAGTCAGAGTCAGTGCTGACGGGAGATGACGTGGACGAGGGCCAGGCATTAGAGCAGGAACGGGAAAACGGGGGCAAAAATGATGACATCCGGAGCCCTATACAATACTTCTTATTCTTTATGGATAAGAAGCATTGGATAGGGCTCTGAAGTTGTGGGATTTGGTTTCTCAAATGCCATACAGGACAGCGGCCTGTAAAAGGAATCATCCTTCTATGGTCTTGGGAAATTGAGACAGCCTTGTTGCATACGGTTTAAGAGAGATCTCACCTTCCAGAGGGCATTATTCTTTTCCCCTTACCAGAGACATCAAGATTATTTGTCACTTTGAGCTTAAAGAATCTGTCTCGATTTACTGAATTGACTAAAACAAAGACGCAGTAAATGCAGACGCTAGGTGATCTGAGTTTTTCCGTGGTTTTGTCACAGTACAGAATTTGCTTCCTACGAACCTTGCTGTTTCAGTTTGTATGCATGTTTTCAGTTTAAATGCCATCAACATTACACATTTCTTCTCATTCATAATGATGTCACGTCCCCACAAGCTGATGTGTCTTCTTGTGAACTTTCACCTCCATGTTCTAATGTCTGGCCTTCCTCTATTTTATCTCCTGACAGCTCCAGGCCTGACTTCCCTTTCACAATTTTAAGTAAAATTCTGACTCATCCTGCTCTCTGCTTCATTAAGTATGGACATAGGTTAAAAATGTAAGGTAGTGGCTCAGAGTTACTGAATAAAAGTTTTGTTTTGGAAGGGGTAAGGTTACTGCAGATTTATGAAATCCTGCTAAAATCCAAGTTAAGACAATGGAATTTAAAAAAAAAAAAATTTGTTTTTTAGCAATAGAATCACGATATCTACAAAAAAACTTTATCACTTAACTTTACTTGTGGCCATAAAATGTGAAAAGTATCAATTCCTGTAATTCCGAAAAGAAATGTCATCTGCTCTGTTAGCCCATCCTCCATATATGTGGTAATAGAAAGCCAGGATGCTCTGACACAGTCACTCACAGAGACTGACTCACAGAAATGGCATAAATGGTGCTTGACAGAGAGCTTTCAGATCGACTGCTGGGTTTTAAGAGGACGTGGAAAGAAACTTCTTCTAACATTTTGCTTTTTTCAAAGGACATTTACTAGTAAAAGCACAAATTGCCACACACCTTTTATTTGTGTGGTGGAGTAGCTCATGTTCTCCATTTCTGAAGCACAAGCTCATTTAGAACAAAAACAAACAAACAAAAAACAACAATCACATTGTTTGCATTCATATGCCTACATGGTAGAACACCAAGTTGTAGCCTTAACAGGACAAACTGTGTCGAATATACAAATTGAATGTAATGTAGATCTACATCATGACTGCACTTCCAAAATGGACTTATGTCACCAGGGCAATTTCAGGGCAAAGAAATGTTACCATTTTACAAGATAACCTTGTAATTGCATTTCTTTCAGCAACAACTGAATATCCTAGTCATAATGGGAAGACTGTAAGGGCACAGTGACTTTGCTTTCGTTTTCCTAATAGTTTGCATATTTAGTTTGCATATTTGCTTCCTGCTTCAGGCCTCTCTGCTAAGCTCACATTCTTTTTTTTTAATTTTTTAAAAAGAAAACACAACTGCATCATCTTACCAGATCCAGAGTGGTCTTCTCTAGGATGTCCACCATCTTCTCCAACTTTGTGTTTGCAGTAAAGATGAAATCATCATCCACCCAGAGCACATATTTGGTGGTTACCTGAGACACTGCCAGGTTTCTACCTGCAAACCAACCCTGCATAAACAAAGAGCAATCAACAAAAAAATAAAAAATAACCACAGGAGGTTAAACTGAGTGGATTACTTCTGAGATGAGCAACTCTGAGGTTTGGTTCCAGAACAACTGATCAGAATAATTTTAGTCAGCTCTGAGTCTGTTCACGCTGTATGAAGGGTGTGCTTGGGCTGAGAAAGAACGCCATCATCAGGGGAGCTCTGATACCAGGATTCGCCATAGCAACAGGTAAATAGGTGACACAAACTAAAGATAAAAGTACTGAGGTCAAGTCCAGCCAAAATTCATTTTTTACAATTAAATAAAAAAAACAAACAAAGTAAATATGTTGCATTTGGGTCCTACAAATAAAATAAACAAGTTGGTTAAACTGCAGCAGAAGGGGAAGAGTTGGAGAGGAACTCAGATTGTTGAAGAAAACCTGCCAGCAAGCAGGTTAAGTTCACAGTCTATCGCCCCAGTTATTGAAGTCAACTCTCTTTCTGGAACAAAAAAACCCCCCAGAGTATCCTTCATCTCAAGCTTAACAGAGTTTTTCATTCGTGTTCATTATCATCTGCTATCACAATAGTAATGGTGGGATAACATTGTCTTATGCTGTCAATGAGATCTTTCAGTTTGTCATAGCGCAGAAAAGTCTTGGTGGCGATGGTAACTAGAGCTGTAACATTGTACTCTAAGGGAAAACAGAACAGCAAATTAAACACTCATGTGACTTTTAAATACTGTGCATCAAAAAGTAAAACTTTACATGTGTTCATAGTAACTGCTCACAAACCTCTTTTGTATCCTGAGTTGTAAAGTTTCGGATTGTTTCTGTGTTCAATTTTGATGGTGAAAAGTGACTGGTGATCTTTAGTTGCAAACTGAACTGCAGAATGAAGAAAAAAAAAAAGAGAAGGAAGAATTTGTGCGCAGTCAGGCAAGCTGTGTTTGTCCAAGCACGGTCCCCGCCCTCAATTACATGGCTTTAAGAAAAAAACAAAACACTGGGGAAGCCTTCACTCCCCTAGTTTGTTGGCTTTTAAACCAAGTGGTCAAGTCTGTTACGAGTCTGTTGTGGCCAGTGCCATCCTCCCATTTGTATATATTAGAGCTATTTCTTATACTTTGTAATATATTGTATTATTTAATTTAGTTCAGTCTGTTACCGTTATTGTCTTGGAGCAACTGTAACCACAGAATTTCCTGACTCTGATTCTGATTAAAGTAGTTTCTTTCTTGTGTGACATTTGCTGATGTTATCAACAACTAACAGCTGAAAAAAAAGAAAAACTGAATAGTACACTTACTTTTTTACATTTTGCCTTCCTGAAATATATAAATGAGTCAAGAAATAGCAGTACATGTAGAATACACACGATTGTCAGACTCCCATCTGTAACAGCCAGTTTATGCAAGCGCTTTAATTAAATACTGTCATTGCTAAGATAAGTTGTCCTTAAAAAATTTAATGTACCGTCTTCCAAAAAAAGCAGAAAAAAAAAATAACCGAGCACCTTAATATTGTTTTGACTAAGATGCCAAATTACAGTTTATTTACTAAAGTACAAGTAGAAAAAGTAGTTTCAATGCTCGAATATTGTGTTGAATGAGAGTTCCTGATAAATTTCTGGCTTCTCTGAGATTCCAGTGTGTTCAGATTTGTCTATAAAAACATGAATTAAATTCAGTCACTTCTAGTTTTAAAGCAGTTTTTTATAGAGGTTCCTAATTTCTATTTACTCTTCTATTTACTTGCGATAGGTGGTCAAACAAGTTTGTGCACCATACTTTGTGGCAACAACGAAGATCAACAAAACCTCAGGACCAACACTATTGTTAACATTAGTATATTATTTTAACAGCTAGAGTTTAAATCTTATTTAAATTTGTATTGTAATGGGCATTTATTTCTTTAGTAGATAAGAAAAAAAAATGCATGTATCAAGTTCCATGCCAAACTTTGCTTAGAGCATATCTAAATGTAATTCATGACTAAAAAACACATTGCACAGTTAAACCTAACTCTGTATTAATGAATGTATATCATTCCCTTAATTCATGATGTGAAATACCACCATTTGTTTTTGCTATATGTTCAAACAGGTACATTCTACAATGCACTTTTAATATCAGTTTAGTATCCACATGATAACTTTACTTGTGTCTGCTGTCTTCGGATGAAACACGATGTTTGTATAGGTGACAAACTGCAGTTGTTTGTTCAGAGCAGAGAGAAGAGGACTCGACAGGACCATGTACTTCTCTCCCAGTCCCTGGATGGAGACCATGTCCACCTTAGCAGCAACATCAAAAGTTCCAAGTGTTGAGGTCAAAGATACCTGTTACAGGATTGGCATAGGTTGTAAAAAAATAAAAAATAAAATAAAATGTGCAAGTCAATAATTAGGGCATTACCATGTGATCTGATCTTGTTTCTTCTTTAAGGGCTAAACCTGAGGAGAAACAGTTATTTTTGGAGACAAAGTGGAAATATATAAATAGGAGATTTTTAAAAAAAAAGTTAACCCATTTGAACAGCAGTTTTAGTTTCTCTTTTTAACAAGAAAATGCTCTGTTAGAACACAGGTTGTTAAGTTTAGTTTAGTTTTCTGTAGCTTTAAATAAAATGACCACACTTGCACTCAGCCAGTCTTCCTTCCTCTGATTGTTCTGCATCCTGTATTATACCATGCACAGTGTTTTCAATCAAAGGTGGGCATAGTGTAACTTTTTTTTTTTTTTAAAAGGTAAAAGTTACACTGGGTCTCCATGTTATTTGCATGTTAAATATGCCCTTACCAGGGATGATGATTGTCTTTAGGGGTCGCACCACCACTCCCTGGGTAGGATACTGAAGAGGACTGTTGGCCTCAGCTACAATAAGCACATCTGCAGGATTGTAGGACCTTTGGAAACACAACACATTATATACACACACACACACACACACACACACACACACATATATATATATATATATATATATATATATATATATATATATATGTACTTTTCTTTTCCTTATTTGCACTACCCTTTAAATATATTTCTTGTTATACTGTAAATATGTTTCTTGTTTTTGTACAATACTGCTGACTTTAAGAAGTCCTGAGTGCAAAATTTTATTTCACCGTACGGTAATGACTATTAAAAAAACACCTTGAACCCCTGATGATGAAGGAGATCTTTATCAGCTGTGCTATCCTCCCTCTAGAGCTGACCCTATGATGAGGTAATCTTTTATCAATCTCCAAATGTGTCTGGTGAAAATTTGCATATTCTTAAACTGGGAAGAAAAAATTTTCAAGAACAAAATTATGTCAGTCAACTGCTTAGTCACCGAAAAACATTAGAATCAAAATCATTCACAGAAATTAGAATTAGTTCCACTTTTGTTTCTGATATTTGCTGGAGATGATTAGATAGGATAGCAAAACAGAACTTTTTACTGCAGGGAGAATTTTTAAAAGGGAAGTGAGAATTAATCAGTTCTACATAGATTTAAATTCCTTTCACTCCTGTGTAAAGAGTCGCTTGAGTAATTTCTTTCTATTTATTGTATCAGTGTTTTTACTATTTCATGAGGGGCCATGCTGCATTCAAGAACTTCTATGATGTGTTGTTTGCAAGTACGTGGCAATGAAAAACATCTCTCACAGTTCAGTCGCTCAGTAAGGATACTGCTCTGAATATAAAAGGCTTGTGTCAGACAGGATGGTGGTGCATTAATGATGTTGCCTTGCAGAAAGAAGCTCCTGGGTACTAATGTGTTGGCTGAGGCCTGTTGGTTTGATGGTGTTATTGTTCATTCCAAATTGGCCTTAGGTGTGAATCTGAGCCCTGAAATGGACTGGTGACCTGCCCAGGGTGTACGCTGTCTTTTGCCCATTGGCTTCAGTCACAATGAGCATAGATGGATGGAATAGTTTCTCTGTCCTGCTGTATGATTAGCTGAATAGAACCAGGAACACCCTAGAACATAATGAGGTTTCACCTGTATGTCCTTCCAGAATGGAGTAGAAATATGAGCCGTATGAACGAGACTGTTAACTTCAACGTCTATAAATTAGCAGGACATATTTATCCAGGCTGCTGTGAAAAAGCTTATGCTGTTTCACTTCCTTTGTGCTAAGTGGTTGCAAACAATGTTGTGGTTAACCTTGTATTGAAGTAGTTAGCGTTGGAAAAACTTGGGACATCAGAAAAGATTTTATGAAAACTGGAAGAAGAAGAACTTATAATTTTTCACAGAGAATGAGGTTATCAATCAAATTCACTGTTAGACATGCCCACAGCTACCCACTCAGATGCATTCTGAAAAAAAAAAATCTGTTGAGTTAGTGTGGTGGGAGCAGCTGAAGTATGAGAGACATACTACCCCACCACAAGGTTCGTCTAATCCTTTGAAACGCCTGCTTCAGCACTGCTGGAAAATGTCTATCTCAATACAATGGGCTTCCAACTGCAGTGCCATGCCCTTGTCAGAGCCATGATTAGCTGTGTAAAATGAGTGAGATTAATGATGTGATAATTTCTGACTTTAGCTGCAGGAGTGGGAGTCTTGGATCCTTTCTCCAGCTTAGGTCCAGCATTCCCTACCCAGACTGTCCTGCAAGGTAGGTAGGACAGTTTGCTGGTTTAACTCCAGCTGAAAAAAAAAAGGCTGGATGGGATACCAATAAAACTGCTTCCTTCTCCAGGAAGAGCTGACTGTAATGAAGTCAGAGCCCACTATAAATCAACTACAATTAGTGAACTTGCTGGTTCTTTACCTTTGTAGTTCTTTTTTTTTCACTTTCACTTTATAATTATATCCAACAAGGTCAGGGTCAAACCAGATCTAATGATCCAGGCCTCAGAAGCAACTCTCCCCTTTGAGGTCCTGTCCCTGAGCTCTAAAACTACGCATATTTGCTCTAACTGCTTAAAGCCAGAACCTGAGCCTCCCGCTTTCCACCACTAAATCCACTAAATCAATCCCATCTCTAGCTTAAGATGCTTTACCTGGGCTAATAACCGCTGCTCTAACCCAAACTACCTCAGACCTAAAATGCCCCAACTTCAGGTCTGATTACATACGCTTAGTCACAACTCCAGGTTTCCTTCCCATATTCCTCCCTTCAGCAGTATTACTTTCAGCCTGGCCCAGTCCACAGCTCAGTCTGATCCACACAAGGACCTAGCCAGTGTAAAACAGGGTGCACTTCATAAAAAGGTGATGTCAGCTGGCAACAGGGACAGACGGCACTCTGTGCTCTGAGCATTTGACTGTGTGTGTCGGGCCACGCTTGCCTGGTTGTGTAAATGTTGTGTATGTGTGTCACTTTGACCCAGTCTCCATCAACAGACAGTTTTCAGTAGGTTTCAGCTGGCTTTGAAGTGATCTCATGGGAGTCATTAGCCAAAGCAACGGCCCTGCCTGAAGAAGAATGGCATCATGGAATAAAAAGGAGGTGACGGCATTTAATGTGCACGTTTCTGAGTGACAGAAACGTTTCATGACTGGAGCCAGTTTTATTGCACAGAAAACACTTTTCTTTCAAATTTTTGTAGTTCTAAATTGCTTTGAGGCTGTGATTAAATGATAAACTGATTTGTGTTAAACCACATCTATAGCCTGCATTTTTAGTAAAAATTACTACACCAACACTGGCTCACTAAATTCTTTTACTTCCACTGACTTTCAGATTTTGCCACTTTAAATCAAATGACTGTGCTTCTTCGCAAGTAATTCTTTATGACCAGCAGGTTTGCTTTTAACTAGATGATCATTAACAGTGCATCACCTGTTTCAGCAAATGCACCCAAACCACATGTATAAAGCCATAAAATTTACATATGGAAAAGTTACCATGTCAGATTTTTTCTTTTCAACAAAGTTCCTCTTATCTAAATTTTAACATAACCTCAAATTCTCCTTCAACTTAAATTCAAAACCGCCCAAATCTAACCAAACCTATCCTATCACCAAACCACAAACCGGTTAACGATTTATTGCTGCTGCTGTCCAACAATTAACTTATAGAAACAAATGGGAAGAGACAAGAGGCCTATGTGAGTGCAGCAGTTAATGAAAGTGTTGGAGATATATCTTGTTCCTGCTGTAATAACCTTGATCAGAGCTTGGCCTAAAACATTTGTGCTTTTCTACTTAAAGGAAAGGTCTGACATTTGCCAGCCTTCAAGCTTACATAAAATAAATTTGACTTCCATGGTCAACAAATTCCTATTAGCAGCATCTGTAAACATCACAAATAAACATCATCTTTTTTTTTTAAGCTAATTTCATTCTAAGGGCTTATCCATTGTGTTTATCTTGTTTTTATCTCATCTGTTCCTCTTTTTTCACCTTTTCTTTCTTTTCTTTTCAACCACAGTGTAACTCACAGATTGAGACACACACATACGCACACACGCTCACTTGACACGTGCAGTTAAATTGACAGCATGATGGAGGCACCACGCCCTGGTGGAGTCACGCCTTGATCCATTACAAGGTTACACCCTGTTTGCTCTGGTTCATGTTACAAGTGGGCAACAGCTCATTTTCCCACTGGGCGATATCAATGAGGGCGATTTAGCATTTTGAGCAGCATCCGCTCACTTGTGTGGACACTAAAACTCACACAATGCACATCTACTGTCAGCTGAATCATCAAACATGCCAAGTTGCTCAGAGACTTATTAACTCATGTTCTTCTTTTTGTTCCTGTTTACGTGGATTATAGCTGGCTAAGTGTTGCCACTGCATTCCCGAATATTTTTCTTAGCTTCTCTGCAAAATAAATCTTCATTTGCACCATTTTTGGGAAGTAAAGGGTAATAAAAAACGTCTGCCTGTCGACTAATCTGTGACATCTGGAGCTATTGTACAAATGTATTTTAACCATATGCAAATATGTGGGCAAATTGACCTCAGTTACCAATCTGAAAAAAAAAACTTCAAAAGAATCGTGCTTTCTTTTAAATGTTACTTGTTAAGGAGCAATTTCTGTACTTAAGTATAGAACCGATGTGGTGTGCATATCTGCTTGAAGCAGGCATGTTTTGGTTCTGTGCAAACTCTTTGGAAGATTTGAAGAAGTGAGAGCATGTACTTTATTTCTGATAAGTGGGACACTTTTGTAATTTGGCTCAGTCTGTTCACAGCTGCTGTTCTGTGTATGTGTGCTAGCGAATGTAATGTGTGCAAGTGTGTGTCTGCATGATCAGAAATACAAATGAAAATCATCTAAATATTAAAGCATGACAGCATCCAGGTATTGAGGTTTAGCTATGTAATCTTCTAGCAGTATCTATAGACAGTTTTTTGGTTTTGCATGTCTGCATTCATTTGCATCAGTCTGTTAGCCATGTACGCTAATGTTCGCACAAGTTTCCACCAAAACACTGTTTCCTAGAAGGCTAGATAGCTGATGGAGCGTGGTGGTCTTTTTGGGCTGAGAGCAAGGGATTTTCCCCAGCAGCCTAATTAGAGCCAGCAATGATGTCATACGCTAACCATGGGTCACTGTTGTCAGGACGACAGGTACTGCATAAACCCAGAGCTGTTAAAAAACAGTTTAGTTCGGCAATTTCAAGACAGTGCTGGTAAATTGCTGCTGTATGGTGATTAATAGCACCCTTTCATCTAGACTATTTAAGATAACTTTCTCTTTAAACCCTCTCTGTTGGTGTTTGACTTTGGACCACAAGGATTCGTGGCACATCTAATGATGTATAATGTAATATTGGCAGTAATCAGAGAAGTGTGTTTTCATAAGACTTTCCACGATTTCTTGCTGTAGTGATCAAAGAAGTGATATGTTAATATAATTAATGAAATAATGTATGCTCTTGCTGCGCTGCACACTAAACTGCCTGCTTAAACACAACCATGTATGTGTACATCAGTGCAGGTCAATCACACACACATGCTATGCTGCAGGATGTTTGTGTGTGTTAGGCTAATTGCCTTCATACAATACTGTCTTTCTTTGTGAGAAAGGAGCAATAAAGGATGCATGGCCAGATGTTGCTAGGGAGGCTGTCTGCTAGTTTTTCTCACAAATACACACATGCACACGCACACATGCGCACATTTTTGCCAATGTGTTCTTAATTTTTTTTAGGCAAAATGACACACCACAGACCCACTATCTCTATTTGAAGGCTCACACATGACACACAAATGAAAAGGCTCTCTGTCCAGATATTCCTGGAAATGTGTACTAAAAACACACACAGTGAGACATATCCCATCCTTATTTTACATGCATTGCCTATTTACCATGCTGTCATCCCAGGGCTGATGATCCAACCATCCTTTTCCTATTCAGTGCATGGTCAGTGTCCTGAATAGAAAAGAAGCCTTTCAGAGCACAAATTGTAAAACATATTGGCTTGATGAGCAATATACTTGGCATATTTCTCTGTTCCCTCTGTTGTGGGAAAGAACATAAATGAGACAATGGCAATATTTAACACTGTGTACGCAGTGGGGAACATGAATAACAGATCCTTTCACTAACAAAAGGCTAGCAAAGCAAAGGACAAAGATACATAATAAAGCCCCTTAAGTGGCTATGATACGTCCAAAGAAGAAATAATCAAAAAGTGATTAATGGTTCACTTACTAACAACAAAAAAAAAGATATTGAGTCAAAGTAAATGAGGTTCTGGGAAGGGAGAAGAAGAGGTGACTGGACTGTTTATCACCCAAGTAAAGACCTGGCTAACCTACTGGAAACAACCTGGTAGTGATTTTACAAGACAAAAGGTAGTCTGTCTTTTCCTAACACAATTCAAGCTCTGCTTTCGAACAGTGTGGCATGTTGTATGTACATGCTGATGATATAATGGTGCAGACAGAGAACAGAGTTGAGCTGGCAACATGTTTGAGATTGAGGAGATGGGGTAGCTTAGAGAAACAAACGTGGGAGCTCCTGCATGAGATGATAAAAACCAAAGATTAAAGAAGGAAGATTAATACAAAACTATAAGAAATTCAAAGAGTTGCTGATGGGACAGAATGAAAGACACGCAGGAACAACAAAAGAAGTGAGAAAGAGACGGTACACAAGATGTACAGCATGAGAGATTTCGTAAATAAAACACGGAGAGTTTGATGCTGTGGAGAAAGCTGTTGGCACATGTAGGGACATTTGTGGTGTGTACTGAGCGGCCTGTTTTCTGAAGCAGATGGCAGAGAGACATCTTTCAGTCTCCAATCAGAATACATAAATGACTCATCGATACAGAGTCAGCTTATTTGTTGACAGAGGATGTGAGGTAAGCAGCAATGATGGAGTGAGCAGAGGCGTTACTTCTAAAGAAAGACATTAGCTGCATTTACTGTGAATAAACAGAGAAACCACCGAACCATGTCGTTACAATGTAATCCAGTGCATCAGCACGCGATACTGTCCTTTAACTCCATCAGCTGAGAGATCCAGCTCCAACTCCAGGCAGATAACACACTGAGTCTCTGTTGTTTCTTTGCTGACAAGTCACACTGTGATTTCTTTTTTGAATCAAGGCTGTTTTGTTGTATTTTTCCAAGACAAGCCAGTATAGCAAGAGAAATAAAATGCCTCTCACTTGGACAATTTTAAATCAACTCAAAACCTGCAGGTATAATAGAGTAAATATGTACTTTGAGGGGGGGGTTTTTTGTTTTGTTTTTTGTATTGATTAAAAGCTTGTGTTTGTTTGGTTTGCATTTCCAGACTTTGGTCTGTTGATATCATTTCCACTTGTTCCTATTATTATGCTTATTGTTCATGGATACAGATCGGTGCGTGAACACAATGCGTGTACTGTTAATCCCACCTTCAAAGTTTTGATTGGTGATTTGATTCTCCAACCAACAGAAAAAGTAATCAGTAGGTATCAATATTAGAACTACTTTATTTACTAGGCTATTTGGAAATGTGGGATATGGAGCAACTATGCAGCTTCAAAACAGATTTAATCAAACACAATCTTAAGAGAAGAAAACTAAAGGAAGTGGCCCTTAAAACTGTCCCATTAAAATAAAAAATAAAAACAAAGACTGCTATAAAGTGTTAAAGAGTCATTTGAATTAGAATTCAAATAGCTTTCCTAACTTGTGGTTTAGAGGACAAACGTGAACATCAAAATGCCCTAAAAGTGCCACAAAATAACGAAAATAATGTCTAGTTACAAATATTTATCAGTTTTATTTGTATGTTTGTTTGCGTGTTTGTTTTTCATTGCACAATATTCTATTAATATCTTTATATTTATAGCTACTTTTTATACCAAGCAGTTTAGCACTTTTATTCCAGTAGTTAGTGGAATATTTAAGTAAGCATGAACCCAATCAGGAAAGCATGCATCATGTAAACAAAGTGATCATGAGTATGATTGTGGTGTGTTTAAATCCTGGACAAATGAAAATGAGCATGTACTCTTCCAGCTATTATCTCATTTATCAGTATCCATATTTTTGGTGACCGTGCTTGAACATGTGACCTCTATAGGTTTTTAAATAACTAAAATATTATTGGGTGTTTTTGTGTTTGCTTCTTTCTTTTTCTCATTTTTGTGTAAGGAAGCACGTACACACAGGTGCTCAGCAGTACTGCAGCGAAGGCTGATTTCTATGAACACTGGACTTAAAATCTCATGCAGAATATGTAAACAGGACACCTTATCCCATTATTTTATCCAGCACTCATGTAAATACTTTGATGGTGGTACTCATCAATTAAATCTGGACAGGAAACATTTGGCTTGTGTAACCACAGCAACTGTTGAGTTCTTTAATCATCTGAAGCCAAAATGAGTGAGCTGAGTGTGTCCTGAGACTCTTGGATCATTAACACTTACTGAAACAACCTCACGTGTTTGGCCATTACACACCCACATGTAAACCTATCAGCAATCTCCCATGCAAGGCTTTGGCTTCCCGTATGACCACATACATGGATATAAGAGGCATCAATAATCTGCCACCCTTTCCAGATCAGATTCCTGCTAAATTTCAGCACTGATTTCAATGCTTTTTGACATGCCACTGAGCGTAATGAACATGTGATGGTTTAACATCATTATTTAAGACAAGAGATCACTCTGGTACACTGTATAGAATTTCAGTAAAGAGTAATCTCCAAAATGGCATGGTAGATCTGGATATTGACATCTAAGTGGTTCACTGACACATTTGCATGAAACCAATTAGCAGTGTGAGGTATCAGATTAAGTTGTTCTAACAGGGAAATTAGGCAGGCTAAGGTTTAAATGGCCCGGAGGAAACTCTGTGGTGGTCGAGTCTTCCTTTGTAAAATAAATAAAGACAGAGTAGTTTATTTTTACTGTGGCTAAACAGGAGAGAGGGGGAGAAAACAGTAAAGGAGAGAGGAAAAAAGAAGAGAAGGTGGTTTGTTTTCATTGTGACAAAATGGGTTTGTTTTTAGTCTGCAGTGTTTGGAATTGAAGTTATCTCCTGTGTCAGCCAGAAAAAAAGTAAAAAAAAAAATGACAGAGATAGAAAGGGAAGGTGACCGGAGCGACAGGAAGGTGTAACACAAGGAGGCAAGTGCTAAAGGCAAGAGGAACAAAGAGAGGGGAAGAGAAAAAAAAAAGAGTATTGGCTCATATGTTCATGTTTAGTGTTGGGAAATCAGAGGATTGCTACAGCCTACTCTGAGACCGAATCCCTTTATAAGTGTCTGACAATATTCTGTTGCTGTTGACGCATTCACAGCATAACAGCGTCACTGGTTTAATTGATCCCTGCATTGTGCGCAGGAAAAAAAGATTTTCTTGCTTTGTGCTGGGAAACATGTGGTTTCACCGATGTTCTGCAAATAATGGCTCTGATTACTGAGCTGTTGTGACAGATATTACATAACTGTTATACAGTTTTTGTAATTTTTGAGATGATGCAGATTCAGTTTCTCATCAGAAGAGCATAGGATTAAAGATGGCAAAACCTTTACCTATAATGACATTGCCTTTGGACTAGTGTAAATATTTAAACTACAAAAGACTGAATGTGAACATCTGTCAGCATCTTACGTCTGTTCTGAAAGTTCTAAACTGCAGCTTACTGAATTTGATGCAACAGAAATAAAGCACAACAAATGTTACATTGAAAGGTGGGATTGTTACAAAGTAAACAATCCCATATGTTATGCTCAGATAACATAGCTACCGTGATGTTACCCTTTGGTTTGTTAAGTCCTGTTTTAAAGCCTCTAGAGGAACGTTTCAGTGGTCACCATTTTGGTTTCAGAAAATCCGATGTGAGGAGGACCAGTTGGCTTGACTGTGAAAATGCTCGCGCATTGTGTAACGACTTGTCAATCACAATGCGTTAGACAATGAGCATACCATGGATAAGACATTGTAAGGCCAAGATTTTAACAGACGTAACAAACTTTTTTTATTCAATATAATTCAAAAAGGATGACCACTGACTTATCAGTAAAGCATTTACAGAAGTCAAGACAGAAAGTTATTTTCTCATAGACTTCTAAAGGACAGGGAGTCTTTTTGTAACCCCAGCTATCACCATCTGGTGGATTTCACATAGAATGCAGGTTTAAGGCACTTTTACACTTATACAACCCAGAAGCTATGTCCAGGTTTTATATTGTCTATAATCTTCAGAGTTAAGACCACTTTCAGAAAAAAATAGCCAACTGGAGCATTAAGATAGTAGTAAATTACAGTATGTTGCAAAAAGATAACAATGGTGCTTATGAAATAAAATAAAATACATTTGAGATGCATGGTGAGAGGTCCCTCCCACTTTGGTTTCAACTGATATCTATTTTTAGATTTCACTGGGCAAGCAGTGTCTACTTTGCTTGCCCCGATGAAATGCCACTGGTAGACACTAATACAGGTATTTAGATTGAAAAAAGAAGGCACATCCTTCCCCCACCTCCTTCTGGTCTGTAATGTGAAAGTTTGCAAAGGTATGTGAAAAAAACAAAAACCTATTAAAAGCCTCAGTCAAGCTGTTTGCAAAAGGATAGCTCTAAATCAGAATGACTAATATGACAACATCAGACAGATATCAACATGATGAGACATGTATTTTCTGCATGAAAGTCACTCTGAGATATATATGCTTCCTGTGGGCAGCCCACCATGGATTACCCACAGAATTCCTGCTTGAGTGCCCAAAAGGGGCCTACCACGGGCTAGCTTACAAGGAGCCTACTTGGATATTCTGTGGACAAACCCATAGTGGCTTTGCCTGTTGTCCAGGCAAGATAAAATAAGTGCAAGCATACCAATCTTCATCTCAAGTTTAGATATACTAGGACTAAGTTTACTTATATTTCTCAACAGCTATAAGCCAGAACATTGTTTCAGTCACACTCTTTTTATTTCTTCTCTGAAAGTGCACCTCTAATACTGCTGCCCATGCAGATGCTGTTTTAACTCTTAACGAGGCCAACTGTAGTCTGTTAAAACTAAACTGTTTACAGACATGAACTTTAACTGCTTCAGGAGAATCACAGATAGACAATTTCCACAGTTGTTCTTTCTCACATGTAGTGCACAGCAGGAATCAGCCATCTTCAAACGAGCTCCCTGTAGTTGGGAAGTACTTTGGATGGCTGCTTGGCTTCATTCACTCACAACATGTAAGTAAGAGTATTTGCTTCCTTATTTTTTTTCTTTACCATCAATATGTGTATGACTTTCAGTGTTTGACCTCAGTTAAGAATAAACATCATCGGCACTGATCAGATAGTTGTTTTTTGCATCCCCATGAGGTGCTTCAAACTAAAAGGAAAGATCTAATTAATCCCATACAGTGCAGTGTAGCCAATATAACCTGAAACTGATACTTCCGAGTATTAACCTGATAATACACTCATTGTAGTACATTTTACTGGTCCATCTTTCCAAATCACAAACCTTTGATTTGAATTAAGTGGCTTAATATTCACAAGATTTTTTTGGATGGGGAACTTACCTCTTATAGTGTTTTTACCAAATCTGTTAACTGTGAATAATGAATTTCTTGATCTAAATGTCTTTGAGTGAAATGTTGCTCTAAGTGAAAACTTTACTACTGCCTTCTGTAGTCTCTCAAAGATAGAGTTTCGCCAAGAAATGGTTCTAATTATAAAGTCATGTTAAAAGTACAGTTGTGTAACTTAATTACAACTGGGTTGCTTGTAAAGCTCCAAATACTGTGCTGAACACCAGGTTAAAACCAGGAAGGTCAGATTTTGACAGTTGGTGCCCAGACATGGCTGTGACCTTTAACCACTGCTGCGCTGCTGGATACCTGGAACAACAAAGGAATCTGGACACTTCATTTCTGCCCAAAGAGCGAACACTACAAGATGTACTATGTAGTGAGATTCCTCTCAATAAAGGGAAGTCCTAAGGGGTTTATTAAAGAAAACATGGGTGAAGTAGGGTTAGGAGAAATGTAACAGAATGATTTTGCCCAAGGGTATGACTTGCCCAGGCTAACAACCTCTTGTTTTATGACCCAGATTACCCACAATGGGCCTACAGTAACTTGTATGAAGTAGTGACCATACTTGGAATATTTGCCAGCATAATTTACAATTTATATCTATACAAAGCAGTGTGACATCATCCTCGCAGTAACTGAAAGAGCCACTATCCAGGTCTTAATAAATTGACTAAGGTTTAAAAATCAAGCCATGATAGATTTTGGTGTGTGTTTTTTAATATACAATGTTGCAGTTTGCCATGCTCACACAAGAAAAGGTTTCTAATATGTTTTTTGACCATTTTTAAAATTTTCACATAATCCACTCCTCTCCTAGTTCCAGGGCAGATTCTGCACATTGGCTAAACATGACTTGAAAAATGTATAGTGGTTTAAAATGTTCCACTTCTTGAAGTAAAACAGGGCTGACAGTAGTTGGAGTACCTGAAATCTCAGCAACACCTTTTAAATATTTGTCTTGGCCCCATTTCTTGCATGTTCTGGATCATAATTGAATCTGTGTTTTATCAATCACTGAAAGAAATCACTTTGCTGTCCAGAATGTGTGTGTTAAACCTCTAATGAGCCACAACTGCTGAAACCAAATCTAACCTGATAGCCGTCATCTGTAACATCTCATTAAAATCTCCCCCCCAGACAGGCCTATTTCCAGATTGATGATGATAAGTGTCCACATTTAGGAAGACATTCATTAGTCTGCGACGTGAGTTTTCACTTGACTGTACAATGTGTGAGGTTGTTTCCTGTTTTTTGTCCAGTACATGACATTATTATTATTTTCTGTTTTAATGAAACTAAGTACATATTAAATTGTCATTTTTCTGTCTGACAGGGCAAAACTAAATAAAACTTAAAACCTTTTGCATAATTTTCTTCATATCTCTTTTTGAACTTTCTGTCCATGCTCAGCTGCATAAACAAAAGCATTATCTATTGAAGAACTGGGAGTTTAATTTAATCTAACATTTCACAAAAATTCATTTTTTTTGTTCTGTTTTTAAAATCTGAAATTTGCACAAATAAAATAGTGATTTGATTGAAGCCAGTGGTGCTATTGTAGGGTGAGCCTCCCGTGGTGCTGTCTCCTGATAAAATTTGCCTTCAAAGTTAAATATCTTCTTTAAATGATGTACAGTAATAAGACGGGTCGAGGTGATTTAGGTGTAATTTAATTTAGTTATCACAACCGAAACGCAACACTCTCCTAGGCCAGTATTCAAAAGTACAAGAAGAGGATGACTTCATACCAAGTTTTAAGCTTATGTGAGCAGATCCTCTTTTTCAGTAGAACTGAAACTGGTCAATTTCCTTTAACCTCTGACCTGACAAATCAGAGTTTTATAGCCATGTGAAATGCACTCAAAGGTGTCATGGCTGGGATTTATGCTATAATTACCCCCAAAACAACCTATGAGCTTGTTTTTTTTAGGGAGTTTTGTATGTTGGAGCAAACCTGTTATCAGAACCCCAAGAAATCTGAGCTGAAGGTTCCCACGTCTCATCACCAGCACCTTTTCAAATAAAACTTAATAATTAACCCAATGACAAATCATTCCAAATAGCTTGCTTTCTCTTTGATCTGAAGTCACTCTGAATACAACCTCTTTTCTTTTTTTTGTCTTGTTCAAATTTGACTTCTGATTTTTTTTTTCTCAAACTCATATATTAGGTTTAAAATGCTGGTCTTTGGAAACACAGCAGAATGCAGGCAGAGACAAAAAAAAGTAAGAAAGTAATGAGTGGGCGACTTAAGTTTTTGAGTCAGAGAAAATTAATGTGAAAGATTAGATGACCTTAAGTGAGGAGGCTTGAAAGCCACAGAGTGAGGGATCAGCGGGTCGGTCAGGCGGGTTAGAGGAGGTGTGGGAGGGGGCAGCTGGAACCTCTGGATTAGTGATTACTGCAGGCAGCAGTTCATCTCACTGTGGACAGCTGCAGTTTGTCCACTCTGACCTCTGAATGAAATACCTGCACGTCAACAGCGTGGCCTATATTCTCTCTGCTTTATCTCCACCAGGCCTGCTGGGAGGCAAATGAAAAAAGAAAGATTGACAGGGTTTTCCTTTAGAGGTTGTGACAGGAGAGGATTGCAAAGGCTTTAACATGAAAGCTGAAAAAACATAACTTAAATACCACTCCATTATTAGCTGTACAATCCCTTTTGTAAGACGTTGGCTATTACGTTGGCTATTAACCTCT